>BGPR01006992.1:25574-50784 GCA_013235015.1 Araneus ventricosus
AAAATAAAAGTTAGCTGAGAAATTTTTCGTTTTCTTAATATAATTTTCCGTTTTCTGAATATTCCTTGAAAATCCAGCTTCTGATTAAAAACATACAAAAAAATATTAATAATGATAACAATTGTATCGGTATATTATAATTCGACATTTGATTACACTCCAAATGGGATAATTAATGAGTTTTTAATTGTATTTCGTCGGTAATTCGGAATTTTCTCTGGTAACTAAAATCTTTTAATAACATAACGTTAAAAAATATTAACTATCATTCTATTTTATTTTGGTTACCTTGAAGTCAAAATTAAAAATTGTTTTTATTTCTTAATTGTTTTCGTTAGTTAAATACCTGTGTTCGTACCTTTAATTCAAATACGTCGGAAATTCGGAATTTTCTCTGGTTCCTTAAATTTCCTGTTCACATAGTGTTAAAAAATATTATCTATAATTCGATTCTATTTTTGCTAATTTGAAGTCAAAATTCAAAAATTGTTTTAATTTCTTAATTGTTTTCGTTAGTTAAATACTTCCCTACCTGTGCCCTCTGATCATAAGTGAACAATTTTTTAAATACCTTTATTCAACTGAGGACTTTACTAACGCACAAAGTATTCAATTAAGAAACTAATAAAAACTTTCTAATTTTTCAAACCTTTGAACACATTAGATGTGAATTGTATTGTTTATTTTGAAGTTTTATTACACAATACTGTATACTCTTTGCTTGTTGAAATTATTATTCAAAATTTATTAATTAAGTGATAAATATTACTTTATTTATTAAAATCACTTTCTGAATATTTATTAATTGTGAATTATTTATTATAACTCTTAAATATTAAAAATAAATCTGTACTTTAGTTTAAAAATAGTTGTTTTCTCTTGCTGCATTCATTTTTAAAACCAGTTTTTCTTAGTTCCGACTATTTATATATATCTAATGTTTATTCGATTTATCCCGTTAGCTTTGAAATAGTCAAGTTCCGCTGCGTTATATTAAACTTACAAGTGTGGCTACCATTCCAGGAAAAATATATTTTGAGCTAATAATTAATTTTTTTAACGAATGCATCAAAGAATAAGTTCACAACTGAGAAAAGTGTTTCGTGTCTGGTGGAATTTGTAAAGCAACTTTTCGGCATTCTTTAAGACATTATTAATGCACCTTGAGTACATTTTTTTCTTGTAAGAACAATGGGCTTCTAACCTAGTAATATTTTTTCGAAACTCGGCAAGGACAAATGTATCATCCTCAAGGAAAAGAGTGTGAAAGTATAAAGCGCCATCTATTGACGATGATATTATATATTGTAGGCTGATATTAAATATCATTTTCAAAGAGAGAAAGGTAAACGTTTTTCATTACGGTTTTATTTTTTATAAAAGGTCTATAAATCGCGATAAAAACTTTGGTAAAAAAAGGTATTCGATGATTTTTGAAATTCCGTTGATTAAAATTTTATGGTATCTTTATAAAGATTTATTTCTCTTAAAGCTGTAGTGAGACTATTCTTCCATTTAAAGTTAATTTATGCAGGCTAATTTTAATTGTATAAATTAAAGTTTCGGGAAGTTTTTTCATTTAAGTGAATTGAAATATTTCTGCACATATAAACAAAGTTAAAGTTCCGGAAAAATTTCAATTTCATTCAGCGTTTCTCAACCTGTGGGGCGCGCCCCCAGGGGGCGTGATAACACTGAATGTGGGGCGCGAGCATATAGAAAAGAAAATAATATTAAAAAAAGATTGTTTTTCTGAAAGGAAAGTAAAACAAAATGCATTCTGAAATAATAAAATATAAAATACACATTTACACTGATATACACTTATAAATAGGATTGTATCAGCACTGCACAATGTATTTAATAATTAACTTATCAATACAAAATAAAAACAAGTTTAATAATTATTAGTGATTCCTCTCGACGGATTTCTCGCGAAGCCCCGTAAGTCAGAGAAATAGAGACTAAGAGATAGCAATTCTGGTTGTGTCAATGCAGTTGATCGGTGTTGTAAAATATCAATACACTTACCTATTTTTGGTAATTTGTAAGGTTTTTTTTATTGGCCACGCCGACCCTTCTTAGCCAAAGGATGTAAAGCATGTCACGAGTCGGCGTGGAGAAAAATTCAAATACAAATATTAAATTAATACAATACAATACAAAAAATTAGGTAATACAATACAAAAGAATACAAAAAATTAGGTAATACAATACAAAAGAATACAAAAAATTAGGTAATACAATACAAAACAATACAAGTAATATAATACAATAAAATAAATTCAATACAAAATACAAATGCGAATATAAATATAATAAAAACATGTGAGGTTTGTAATTAAGGTCGTTGTGTAGCTTTAGCGTCAAAATACCAAAAATACATTATTTTATGATGAAAATTATGATTGAAAACTGGGTCGCAAAGGTTGAGAAACACTGATTTGATTGAATTGAAATAATTTTGCACATATAAACAGAGCTGAATGAGACATTCAATTTGTGTAAAGAGCATTCGTTTACATGTTCCACTTCTGTGTTTCTCGAAATCCTAGAAGTTTTTCCACCACACTTCCGTTATCTTTGACTTTAGAAAGGCAATAATATTTTAGTTTTTACGGCGCGTTCCAACAGAGTCCTTTGAGGTATTATGGGGTGGGGGTCCCCTTCCGCTATAATTTTCAATAAAACATTCAAAATCTCTCAAGCAGTCTACTATATAAAAATTTCACAAGGATATAACTTTTGAATAGCTATAACATTCATATTTAAGAAAATTAAAAAAAAATATCAATCAATATAATTTTAAACAGTTCCGTCCGAGTTTTGAATTTTATTCAGTCTTCATGATGCCATCTATCAGTAAATAAAATTAGCTTCTTAATATTTTCCCCCGTATCTCAGAATTTTAAAGGTTAGCTGTTGCTGTTAATTTAGATTTTATAGGAATATATTTGTCTCGAAAATGTTACAATTTTTATAAAAACATTTGCGAAGTATGTTGAGGGCTGAGGGCTACACACCAGGGATGGTCGATATTGAAAGACACATTTTGAAAATTGTTTGTTAGGTAAATTTAGTATATTCAAAAGTCACTTTTTAATCTTGAAAAATTCATTGTCTTTGATGTTAACTTTTATGTTTGTATCACTCTTCAAATTATTGAATGGAAAAACTGCAACTAAAATGTGATTTTCATAAAAAAATAATAATAAAGATAAAAAAAGACAAGGGGGAAAAAAGTGTAAAAAATTCGCAGAAAACAGTTAAGAAGACTGTAAATATTGAATTTTTATAGAGTAGTAACTTATTTGTAAGAAAAGTTCAAACTAATAAAAATTGACATGTAACGCGTTACGATATAGAATCAAATTCAGTTTCTTAAAAAATATTGTCAAAAATAAAAATGAATTGTCATTTAAAACAAGAAGATACCATTTTATGCTCATAGTGTTTGTTAAATGAAGTTCGACATGCAGCTTGTAATTTGCTTCATTATAAATTGGAAGATTAAAATTCGCAGAAAAAAGATAATGGTGTTAATTAAAATAAAATTTGATACACCATAATTTCTTTTAGTTTCTGAATAGGGTATTAACCTTTTTTATGCTGTTTGAAATTATTTATTTCATTTAAATGCTCGGTTACATCATATAGAAGAAGGAGTAAACATAACCATCAAAATATTTTGGCAAAGCTTGCATTGAAGTTTCAGTGGCCGTAAGACCAGCTATTCCAAAGAAAAACCTGAAAAAAAAGAATAAATCTCAATTGTTAAACTAACAATAAGAGATGTTTTTTAACATCATAATTTATTGATGTCAAAAAATATGTTAAATTATATTATAAAATATTGATTTAAACAAGAATGAAGCGCTTTAGTAATGGATCACATCAAAATGCATACACGGTGCGTAAAATATAATTTCAAACATCAACCCAGATAAGCACCTAACACTTGCTGGTCTAAATAGCGGAAAATATTTTACAATGACGTAGTGACCGTAAATTGCGCCCGGGACGTAAAATGAATTTTTGTCGCCACCATTCGCAGTCAGACTTGCCAAGAATAAATGACACCCGGATATGCTTTTTTCGCCTGATAATCATATTTTTAAAAAGTGACGTAAACGGACTAACGCTTTCTCTCCATAGCGCCTCTTATAGAAAAATTGGAACAGAGTTGTCAAGTGCAATAGGAATTGAATTTTAATGAAAATATCGAAGCAGAAATGTTCAAAATACGCTGAAAGACGAGACAAAGTTATTTTTCAGCATGAGAATGAAAAAACGTATTGTAAGAATAGGAAAGGGAATTATAATGTCGCTTTGATGCATTACCTCACTCTTTGTATCGAGCAGATGTCATTCATTGTGAACTCATTTATTCCAAAATGACAATAAGCAATGGGAATCTCGATTGGACAACGACTTGACACTGCCTCTTCTTTACCCTTTCTGCGCATGGGTGCATTCTTAACTTCAGATTGTCATTTGAAATACTGTTGGGATTACATGGCCTCCTACTGCGATCAGCGATTGTCCCTATGTAACCAGAGTCTGACTTTACCGTTTTCTTCGATCCAGTCAGAGCGCACTTTTAAGATAGTAGTTTAGTTCTGTAAGGGTATTATTTTAATTGTTTGAAAACAACCAAATTTCTTCTTTTACAGAAACCATTTGCTGTCTAACAGATGGACGAATCTTGTAACTTCTGAAGGAAAATGCTTTTAATAAATCTTTTTTATTTGAAATATAAAAAAGACCACACCCAATATAACCACACCTAATATATGGTTAAAGCTATTACAATAGTTGCCGCTTGTAGTGATCACGGATGTAACGATCAGTCGGTTGTACTGATCAAAATGGCGTGGAACGGATCTCCGGTATCTAAATACGTAGAAAATCCGCCAGTTGTAGTTGTACTGATCAAGTAGCTACACAAGTAGATAGTAGGCCACAAGAACTGGTTTTCTCTTTTTCCATTGAACCCATCCTCTCTGTCTCTCTACAGTGTTCTGCCTTCTATTCATTGAAATATCAGCTATCACTAGAGTCATTGTCAATTTCACGGTGAGCAACCGTCGCAAGTTGAACTTGAAAGAAAAATGCCTTCTTCTGAAATTACGATCAACTTTCCAAATTAAGTCAGCGGGAGGCTGCGGATATGTTGAAAATATCCCAACTGTTGCTAGATTCATTAGTTGAAATATAGGAGTGATAT
Organism: Araneus ventricosus; assembly: GCA_013235015.1. Classification (NCBI taxonomy): domain Eukaryota; kingdom Metazoa; phylum Arthropoda; class Arachnida; order Araneae; family Araneidae; genus Araneus; species Araneus ventricosus. Next base: position 30,802 of record BGPR01006992.1, read on the forward strand.
TGAATTTTCATTTCAGGAGAATGACTATCTGACACGTAAACGAAAGTGACGCGGCAGGAGTGGTTTTTTTTAACACGTGAATCGAAGAGATGACGGCATAGAGTTTGAGGACAATGACAATCACTTTGGCCCAAAGTGATCACTACAAACGGCATCCACTGTAATATAAATGACAAATTAAAAATTCTGTATTAGTAAACAAAGAAAAATATATACTGAAACTTTTCTTTTTTCAGCATAAGATTTCATGGTATAAATAAGAGACAGATGTCACAACAGTGGCAGATGCCTCCATTTTTATACAGTTTTTCTCCAGGTCCACACTTAGCCGGTTTACATTGGATTCGGTCACAGATTCCTGGCGAACATATATCTTGTGCATAAACGAGAGCCACAAAAAGAAAGATCAAGAAAATTTCTTTGTGCATTTTTTTTCTTTGTGAAATGGAATTATATGCCTGAAAGATGACAATAATGAATCATTTTATATTAACATTGTTTTTAAAGCATTTCTTTATATTTTGCATAAGTGTTCCTGTACAAATATATCATATCGTCGTTCAAGCAGTAGTTACTAAGTCAAAAACTATAGTTTTGAGAAGTGATAATTTTAAACTTAATTAATTTTTAGTCGTTATGATAAATAGCAAAAATTATTTTCAGATTTCTATCTCCTACTGTTGATTTAGTGATGTTTAGAATACAGGTTTCTATCACGAAATAATTAATTGTAAATTCTAATTTACTGCAGTAGTCCGTCAAGACGTTTTCGTGGACTTCGTGACTTCTGCCTGAACGACGACGATAAATTCTTTGATTTATGTCTAATGGTCCAAAAAATATTTTATTTTTAATGATTTCGGTCAAGTTCTGAAATTAACATGAGATTTCTGATATACGTTTTCTGCCTTAATCGAATAGAAAAAATGTTCATTTATTTTTGTCACTCGTTTCGAATCAATACACCATCCTACACTGCTCAAAGATGCATCATTCACATGTTTTTTAAAAGTATAATTGATATTGGAAGAAGCTCAGCCTTTCTATACACATACATTTGATAATCTTATAAAACTAAGTCTATCAATGGAGTGAAATCCCTGTTCGAGTGGTGACTATTGTTTTGAAAATTTTCTTTACGGCTTATTTATCAGAATAAAAAGAAAAAATCATTTTCCCAATTCATATTTCTCGTTTGAAAAGTATAGTTAAAGAAAAAGAGTTGAAGGTAAGCTTCGAGAAAGGATGGGAACATTTCAACAAATCATATCCGTGTATTATATCGCATTTGGTTAAGGGAAATTCCAAAAAATGCAACTTTCATACTACATATTCTTACAAACTATTTTCCACTAACTCTCCTACTCCGACTATAACTACTATAATAAAAACACTACACTAAAATCACAATACCAACACACTAAATAAACCAGAACTCATTTAATAGAACACAATTAACATAACTAAACTAAGAAAACAGAGAACAATAAAACTTTAAAGATTAAATCTTACGGATCATGCTACAACCTAAAAAAACCCATCAACAATATCCAACCGCACACAGGCAATGAAGAACCAGCCAAAACGCACACTCTTGGTATGATTTTTATTTACAAAAGCAACGCCCTCTGGCGTGCCAAGCTAGAGGTGGCGCCCTCAGCTGGTTAATTTCTCAACATCCTCCCCACCTGTACATGGCAATGTACATATTCCTCTATAAAATACATTCAGAGTTAAATATTCATAAATACTTTAAAAATTATGATCAACATTAAATTGAAATTCTAAATAGAAATAAAATTCAAGAAAAGGTTAATTTCATGCAATCAATTCTTCAAGTATAATACAAAACAATAGAGAACAATAGACAATAACAACCTGAAATTTTAGAAACAATTATATTTCCAAAGGGTACAACAACTGCACTGCTCTTCTTAGTTTACCCTTTGAAGTTTTCACAACGCATGCTCTCACAAATCCGTCTCTACCCATGATTACTTCATGTATCACTCCCATTTCCCAGAGAAACTTTGACTTAGATGCACCTTCAACCAAAACAATATCTCCTATTTTGAGATTGTTGTAAGATGATGGATTAGCGAGATTATGCGCACTCTTGAACATTAATAAATACTGTTCTTTCCATTTTACCCAAAGTTGTTTCAAAAGTTTCGCCTGGAAAAGTTTACGCCTGCTCAAAGTTACGCGATCGGATGCAGATACGAACAAATCTAAAAAATATTCCGGTACAAATCCAATATTTCGGTGTCCGGGAAGCAAGAAATGAGAGGGAGTTATAGCTCGCGGTTCATCTAACTCATCACTGTTGTAAGTAATAGGTCGATTATTAATAACACTTTCAATTTCTGTTAAGATAGTTGACAATTCCTCCAAAGTCAACAATGCTCTTCCAAGCGTTTTTCTCAGTGGTTCTTTAATACTTCGCATCAACCATTCCCAGAAACCTCCCCACCATGGAGAACGCTCTGGAATAAACTTCCATGATATGCCCTCAGAAGTGATAAAACTCTTCAGCTCAGGTTGCCTTATTATACTCTTGAATTCCTTGAGGATTTCGCATGAACTTCGGAAGGTCTTAGCGTTATCAGAATAAAATACCTTTACGCAACCTCTTCGAGCCAAAAACCGACGTAATGACATAATGAAACTCTTAACGCTCATATTAGAAACCACTTCAAGGCGAACCGCTCGAGTCACAGCACATGTGCAAAGCACAATATACACCTTCTGTAAAGCACCTCCGGTCGTCTTCACAGTTATTGCTCCAGTAAAATCTGTACCTACAGTAGTGAACGGGGGGCAAGCAACCACCCTGTCTTTAGGTAATTGCCCCGTCTGTTGCCTTGCAGGCTTCGCACTGTATTTACGGCACACAAGACAGTTCTTTAAGACACTTTTCACTGATTGTCGGCCCTTTGGTATCCAGAATCTTTCTCTTAGTCTGGATAAAGTAGCAATCACACCTAAATGGAACCCTCGATTGTGTTCATGTAAGATCAAGAGATCTGTGTATTTAGACCTGGGCAGAAGTATTGGGTGCTTTTATTCTTGCGACAACTCGCTCTGCTCCGAACGTCCTTTTACGCAAAGAAGACCTTCTTGCAAATAAGGAGCAAGACTCCATATTCTTGAACCAGCAGTAATCTGTTGTCCTCGGTTTAGACGAGTTATTTCAAAGTCAAAGTGTTCACGCTGAACTTGCTTCACCCAGAATTCTTCTGCTTCGCTGATATCCGCCGCTACCAGCGGACCTGTTTGTGTGCCCTTGCCTCCAAGTTTCCCAAGAAACCGCAGGACATAAGCAGTGACTCTCAGCAATCTGGTAAGGCTACTAAACCTGGAAATGTCAATTAATGGGTCGTCCCCAACAATCGCAGTATGGACGACGATTCTTTTCTCTTGCATATACTCGTCTGGTACTCTGAATTTATGTTGGGGCCAGTCGTACCGTGGTGATTTCAACCATCGAGGTCCACTCCACCACAGATCATCACTTTTTAGTGACACTGCCGAAACTCCTCTGGTCATCCGATCAGCCGGGTTCTCCAAACCTGGACAGTGGAACCACCTATTAGGAACCACGCAATCCTGAATTTCAACTACTCTATTCGACACAAACTGTTTCCATTCCGTAGCTGAATTCTTAATCCAATGCAAACAAATCTCAGAATCAGTCCACATAACAACCCTTTTCGCCAAACTTTTAAAAACAACCGACAAATGTTTACACAGTTTAGCGCCAATCAGTGCTCCCATCGACTCTAATCTAGGTAAACTCAATTTTTTCAACGGTGCTAATCTAATCTTCGCCATAACAAAACGCACACCAACCTCTCCTATGTGGTTTCCCACCTAAAATACGCAACTGCTCCATATACAACCTGCGACGAGTCACAAAATATATGCATCTCAATTCCACCAGCATCCCTATCCCAGTTAGAAAAATAACACCTATTTATTCGCACGTCCGACAAACAACCAGTTTCACAACACCACTTCTCCCACTTAATTCTCAAATCATCTGGCAATTTGGAGTCCCAATCGACCCCTATTTCCCAAATTTCCTGAACAAGTTTTTTAACGCGCACAACAAACGGACTAATGAATCCCAGCGGATCAAACACCCTAGCAACAGTACTCAATACAGATCGCTTTGTATTCCCCATCGATTCCAAGCTATTCAACAAAGGCGTAACATCAACCCCCACACAATCCTCATCCAGATTCTATACTAAACCCAAAACCTTCAACTTACAATCCTGCTCAAACCCAACCTCGTTACCCAAGCCATTTTGAATCCACAATGCCTGCAATTCCCTAGAATTCGTGCATAGCTTCCTCAAGTGAAAACCCGCATCTTTCAAGATAGAAACCGCCCCTGCAGACAAACTCAAAGCCTCTTGAACCGTCTCAGCCCCGTAACTCAAGTCATCCGCATATAACGCGTTGTCCAGCATGTCGACGCAATATGGGTATCTTTCAAGATATTTTCCGACATGATATCTGATGGTGGCTCTCAACAAAAATGGTGAGCATCTACTTCCAAACAAAACGCGATTCATTTGCAACACAACATATTCTTTGCCTTTATCATTCGTATTCCACAAAAACCTTAAATAACGACGATCATCCTCGGACATTCCAATCATCAAAAAGGCTTTTTCTATATCTCCACAAAAAAACTACCTTAAATATTCTAAATTTTAAAAGAACATCTAATAGACTTGGATTCAGATTAGGACCTTGTTCCAAATAGTCATTTAATGATAAATCACCTCTTTTAGAACTCGAACAATTAAAGACCAATCGAACCTGTGTGGTACTTTTATCTTTTCTGACCACGTTCCGATACGGCATGAAGTACCCTATTTCGCTTTCATTACATTTCTCAACTATATTATTCGCTTTTTGGAACTTAATTATTTCCTCGCACTGATTACGAACAAAGCTATTAGTCTAACTTCCCCCGAAATCTATCAAATTGCCGTTTAGCCAAATGAAAATTGTCTCAAATCCACCGGTTCCCGCTTTCATAAGAGGCCAGTAACATAACGACCATTCTCAAAACGCAAATTTTCCTCAAACTTCTGAATTATTTTCTCGTCAGTTTCACTCCTTCCTGAAAGTGAATCGTTAATTCCTAGACTTTCTAACTGAAACCAATTATACAACAAATCCGATAATCTCTCCTCCTCACAACATTCAACTATAGTACACATACTTAAAGTGCAATTTGAAGCACTTTCTCCTCTAGAGCTTCCGTTGATCACCCAACCAAATATGGTTTCATATAACATCAAATTATCTGAAAGTCTACAAGTTTTACCCGTTAAAATTTCGTTTATCAAGTCATTCCCAATCAAAAGACCTATTTCTGTATCCTCACTACCTTGATCGGACAAAACAAATCCTTCTTGTCTTAAAACTGAGGCAATACCTTTCGAAGGGATTCGAATTAAATCTACACCAACAATTTTGTCTATCACCAGAATATTACATTTTAATTGCGAGCCACTATTGGGGTCTTTCAATAAAACTCTCTTTTTCTTTAACTCTCTCAAATGGGGTGTTTGCGACTCAAAAGTGTGAATTTTGAGTTTCTCAATAGAAACAGTAGGTAACCCGACTTCCTCTGCAATACTTTCTAAAAGAAAGCTAGTTTCGGAACCACTGTCGATTAGAATTCTAATTTCGCGAATGATTTTATTTGAACCCACTACATTAGCTCTCGCTGTTTGGTAATAGATTATATTCCGATTTCCAGTGTCTATCATCGACTCTCGAAACAATGAGGGCCGCGGTGGCCTAGTGGTAAGGTCTCGGCTTAGGGGCTGGAGGGTTCCAGGTTCGATACCCGATTCCACTGAAGATCCACCGTGTATGGGGCCTGTTGCACGTTAAATCATACGTAGTGGCCAAACGTCCTCCCGTTGGTGTGGCGTGGAAGTTTGGAGAGGGGGGTGCCAGCTCAGGTGTCGTCCTCGTCATCTGACAAAGGTTCAAAATTACGAGGTCCGTCCCAAAATAGGCCTCGTGTTGCTTCAAAACGGGACGTTAATATAACTAAAACTAAAAAAAAACTAAACTAAACTCGAAACAATGAATTAACACCAACGTCTCTCGACTCATTCGAAGATCCCGAAATATTACCGTTTTTGCTTGGTTTCTGACCTTTATCACATAAGTACTCCCAGTGGGATTGTGATCCACAGGTTTTACATTCTATACCCTTTACATTACGAAACTTTTTCTTATGACCTTTACGGATACATCTCCTACACTTGTATTGATCATACAACGCCTTATATTTATCATGCATACTTAATTTATAGTCTTCATTTCAATGCGTTTCTTTAGGACAAAATTCGCAAAATTTTCCTATCGATACGTTTAATGCTGCCGCGGAAGAACCGCCTCTATTAAAGGATGCAGTTTGGGTTTTCTTAAAAAGGGGGTAATTGCTTTTGGTGATAGGAATTAACTCTGTACGTTCCAAAAAAGATCTTTCGCGTGCCTCCATCTCTCCTTTCAAAAAATTTATCAAATCTGATACCACTGGCTCTTTTACCCTTTTACAACCTGATCTCTATTAAACAGCAACGTCAACTCAACGGGTAAGCATCTATCTAAAATTGGATACAATAAGTTGCCATAAGAATCGATATCAATCCCCAATGACTCTAAACTTCTTATGCTATTGTTAATCTCATCATAGAGATTTCGCAATCCCAAGGTGTCATTTATCCTCCGAACAGGCTGTAATGACAAAAGCGTGTTCATACACGCAGAGATCACAGCTTGTTTTTGCCCAAACCCATCTTTCAGGACCTCAACCGCTTTATCATAATTTTCATTAGTTAAAGTTAATCCAGAAATTGCCCTAGCCGCATCACGTATTAACAATGATCTCAAATAATTAAACTTTTCAACTCTCGTTAGAGAAGGGTTATCATGCACAGCTGCTTCAAACGATGGCCAAAATTCATGAAACTTCCTAATATCGCCGCCAAACTTATCCAAAACAATTCTAGGCAATTTTGTGTTGTTTACCTGTCGAGTAATTTCAGCCACATCTACATTACTACACCTATGTTTATCAATAAATCTCCGGATTTTACCCTTGCATCTAATAATCGAATCGCTATATTCTAATTCATGTTCCTCCTCTTTTTCCAATTTAATTTGCCCATTAATTGTTTCATCCAACGTCTGTAGATCCGTTTCCCTTTTTACCAAGATGTTTAATTTATCCTGCAAAACCTCAATGTCCGATACCTCCTTCGCAAGTTCCGCCTCTACACTTTTAATAACATTCGTAACCGCAGCTCTCCCTACACCTCTATTCCTTCTATTTCTATCAATTGTCTCGTCTACACTCATTCTAAACCTATAAACAAACCTCTCACTAACACACAATTACCAAGTTTATCTACCACGACCAATTACCAACAACACTAATCACTAAACTTTTCGCGGACCGATGCACCAAAAAATTATATAATAAAACCACTACACTAAAATCACAATATCAACACACTAAATAAACCAGAACTCATTTAATAGAACACAATTAACATAACTAAACTAAGAAAACAGAGAACAATAAAACTTTAAAGATTAAATCTTACGGATCATGCTACTACCTAAAACCCCATCAACAATATCCAACCGCACACAGGCAATGAAGAACCAGCCAAAACGCACACTCCATCTACCACACTCTTGGTATGATTTTTATTTACAAAGGCAACGCCCTCTGGTGTGCCAAGCTAGAGGTGGCGCCATCAGCTGGTTCATTTCTCAACACTACTCTTTTCAATATTCTGTAACTTAAAATGCCAAATTAAGTCAATTATAAGTAAAAGCAGGTCTGCACCTCCCCCATGCGCGCTTTATAGGCACTTCAATGCGCTTTTAACCTGTAGACCTTGCAGTTATTTTTTGATGCCCACAAAGTTTTATAGACGCCTCCAACTCTTTCCCGAAATCAATATCATGCTAGCACATAATAATAAATTAATGTTTATTTAATTAAAAAGATTACTTATCACAGTTTTGATAAGAAGTAGGAAATTTATAATAAACTAGCTTATATACCCGGCGTTGCTCGGGGTAGAAATATTTTCAAGTCTAAGTACTTATAACACTTTAAACTTAATTAAATAGATTTTTACTGTAACGTCTTTCGTTGGAATGGTATTTTTTGACTCCTTATTGCATTTGACTTTAAAAAGTGACACAAACATATTAACCCTTGGTCAACATGGTCACAGTGGCGCCCAGGGAATATGATTTACTTAACCCTAATCGTCCTTTGCTTAGCAAGCGCAAGTGGCCCTCGGGGTCTCGTATTGATTTTAAGCCCCCTAATCATATTTTGCTTTAAAAACTAGCATAAATGAAGTAATGTATTGTCACCATAGCGCTCCTAAAACTGGCATCTGCGGCATCTATACTTCCTTTACTCCCTGATCGCTACGGCGCTGCACACTGATTAGTATCATTCAAAAATTTGCGAAATTTAAGCCAAACTTCGTTTAGTAACTAAACTAACGTCATTGGATATTTACGGGAATATTAAAAGCTACGAAATAAAAACGGTGAAGTGCGAGCTACGAAATAACCTACTTACCTATTACTTATTACCTACTACCTTGGAGTCAATGACCAAACATTTATATATGAGCAATATTTTCTTAACTTTAACAGTGGTAAAAACACGTGAAAAAAGGATTTTATCAAACCATAAATTGGTTTTTGAATTTGATTTTATAACAATGAAAGCATTGTTACAAATTGATTTTAAAATGAATTCTGAAATGTTTATTAAAATTGGAGAAAACATTGTACAACAATTAAATTAGTATCATTAAAAAGATAATATTTTGCTCTTTAAGGTGGTGTAAAAATAATTTCCGTACGATAAATATTTCAGAAGTTATTGTCGAAAACGTATAAAAATAGCTTAATTTTCATTATTTAAAGAAATAAATGAAAATTTAATACGAAATTTAAAATAATTTTTACGGTGCTGGATCCCTTTCGTGCTAAATCATCACTGTGCCAAATTTGGTCGCCGTAAGTCCAATGGTGTGGGCGTGCATAAAGAACCAAAATCGAATACACAAACACACACACATTCTTTCCTCTTTTATATATATAGATAAATATTAATTAAATTTTAATGAATGACCTCTAGTTAAAAATTTTAATTCAAAATAATTTTTTCTATATTTTTTACGCTCATTTATGTAGATTTACACAACTGCTATTAAAAAATGAAGAATAGTGCATTGTGAATATGATGTGCTAATTCATCTTATATTTAATAATTCTAAGTTACATTAATTTTCTTTATCATTATTTACAAAATATAATTGTGTTGCCGAGCAGTAATTTGGAAATTCCATTTATATCTCTGAAGCAAACGCTTACCTATAAAATGGATGAATAAAATTAATTATTTTCAGGAAAATGAAATTAAATTTGCTATATCTAATGAAATTACTTATAACATAAAATTTACAATACTAGAAAAAAAAGATATAAAATTGATTCTGTCGAAATCAGTGTTGATGCATGAAAGTGTTTGAAAAAGCGTTAAATTGTTATTATTATTATAAATTTGTGACATTTAATTTAGTGTATAATGTGAAATATTTCAATTCCATAAATGATTATTAATTGTCATTTCTTCAGAAAACTGTAAAATTCATTATGTTTGAATGAAATATCCAAGCTTTTTTTACTTTACAAAATTGAAAAAACTATGAAATACCTTTATTTTTCCTTGCTTGCTGAGATCAATTCAAATAGATCTCTTGAAAAGGACGTTTTAAATCTTGCTTCTTGTTTTATATTTCAAGAAAAATCATATTATTATTATTTTTGATCGCTGCTTAGTATACTATTTATTTCGTTTCTTGAAATGCGTTTCATTCGTTTTATTTAGGCTGTATAAATGGCACAAAATGACTAAGTAAACACTAAATGAATCATTTCGATATAAATGTCTACTAACTCTAAAAGTTAACAGCTATTAAATTAATTACAATTTGACCAAATTGCTACGGTTGAAATATCATTAAATACAGCAGGACGAAAAAAACGAACGCATAGAAAAACTGAAGTGGCAAAAGAACATTCAAAAACTTACAAAAACAAGCATGCGAATGTGTGAAAAATTGTGTACCAAAGTTTATTTATCTAGCTATTTAAGTTTTTGAATTATCGTGTTCACGGACAGACAGCCAGACAGACTTCCCGTACACGGATTTCGTCCAAAATTTGATAGAAACTACCAATCTTGTGCAAAGACCATATACCAAATTTCATCCCTCTAGCTCCAACCATTCTCGAGTTATCGTGTTCACAGACACACAGACAGACATAATTCCAAAATTGTGCTTTTCAGACTCAGGGAGGTCTAAAACGTGGAGATTCATCAAAATCTCGAGTTCAAATTTTTTGACGATTACAATATTTCTACAATATGTTTCTTTTGTCTCGTATACGAGAAGGTAAAAATGTATTTGGAGTGACTGAATTGTAAACGACTTTTGAAGGTAAAAAAAAGCAAAGAAAACTGTATGAGAAGCATCAAAGTCTCGTAGAAAAGAAAACGTATTTTCTAAAACTTTTGCACAATCCTGACTTGAGAATTTTTACTCAAAGAATCAGTCGAAGCCGAAATATTACTCCAACATATTCGAGAAAGTGAGATCACAACATAACAGCTTTTTCAGAATTCGTTGAGAATTTCTGTTACTGACAGTGATCGATAATTCTCTTTTGCTTTCAAGGATGAATCTCTAAATAAGCAGCTTTTAATTTCAATTAATTTAATCGCTTAGCTCACGATGATATCCTTAATCGGTAATTTTTTGTGCATTTTTTAGAGTGTATTTGAAAGTATGTACACCGTGCTATCTAAGGAAAATGTATATGCATATACATTTTCCTTAGATAGCACGGTGTAGAAGACTTTGGAAACCATGGTTTCCAAAGCCTTCTAGATAGTGGCATAGTGAAGATAAATGACGTCTGGGCCATAGTATTTATTTTCTTTCGACAACCTGCCATAGCCATGTTTGGTTTTGAAAGTCCCCTCTATATACCCTTTCCCTTCCTTTAGAGAAAATAACTGAGTAATAAGTTTGGAGGTTAGACGTGCGATATTTGATAAATATCTACAATGGTGGTGTAAAATTCGTATGCTAATATCATCCATTTTTCCTTTATGGAACTTCCATACATACACAAATGGATAGACGGTTTACACAGGGTAGGATATGGCCTTTAATTTGATACAGTTCTACAAATTAGGTGTTAAGAGGACATACGACTCTTAAACCTTCGGAAAATGGGGAAAAATCTGTCAAATTCGATACATTAGAGCTCTAAAACAAAACATTTTACAAACTAACTTTTTTTTCTAGAAAAGTATCTGTTTTTTCTGTTATTCTACACACATTTTTAAGTCTTAATCTTCATATGTATTTATTTGAGAGAGTAATAAATATGGGTATAAGTTTTGGTGAAAAATGAGATAGTCACCTTGCGCGCATGATTACAGATAAAATATTGGTTTAAACACAATATTTTGGGTATCTAAGCAATGCAAACAGTCTGTTTAAGAAATTGAACCACAATTTATTTACATTTAAATTTTATTTCTTTTTTATATACCAATTTAAAATAAAGTGTTAAAAATTGTTAAAATTTTAACTGTTCTACCTCCAACAAAAATTCTGTACAGAGAAAATGCAAAAAAATTGATGCGCAATTTGTAAAACTTAGCATAAGATATATTCAATAAAAATTTTATGTAAAAATATTCTGTAGTTCTTGAGATATCATGCGCGCAATATCAATAAAACCCATTTTGAAATATAACGCTTTAAAGATATTTTTTACTGTAACATAAAATATTCTATATTCTAGCACGTTTAAAGGGGTTAAATTTATGTATAATGCATATGTAACTTCAGTTTTCTAATTTTGTTTCCTTTTTGGAGCTCAGTGAGCTCATAAAATTCGATGAAATGCTTACTATTAAATATTATTCAAAATTGAAATGATACTGTCGGGGCCCTTTTTTTTCTCGGGGGCCCCAGGCGCGCGCTTTGTGAGAAACAGAGCGAAGGGAAACTCTCGTAAACTGCTGCTGACCTGTAGAGTGTTGAGAGGTTTGATGAAAAGCGGTTCACTGGCCAGACGGCGCGAAGAAAGTTTGCCAAGTTACGCGGCGTGGGAATGGCGCATCTGCTCCAATTCAGACTAACCACAAACCACGCGAGTAGCTCGGGGATTATCTGATCGTGGGTCCGAGCCTTAAGATTTAAGACAGGCGACGTGGAGTCACTCTGTAAGGCAGGTATGGACATAAATCTTTTTAAATGCGCGAACACTTGATCTCCTTTGTTAGAGAAGCGATCTTCTAATAATGTCCATGCCGTTAAATAGTTCGCATCTGAGATGGTAATAGATTGAATTACTCTCGACGCGTCACCTGTTAGCAATCCTTTTAAATATTGCAGTTTCATCGATCCGGTTAAATTTTCATTATTATGCACACTAGCTTTGAAAAGGTCGCTAAATGATAACCTGTCCTGAATGTTTCCGCTAAAGGAAGGGAGTGACAGCTTGGGAAGCTTCACATTTTCACCATTTGAATGCTGTGACATAGTATCCCTGTTTGGCTTAATTAATTGCGAATTTATAGACAGCCAAATTTCATCTATGTCCTCTTAGATTGACAATTGCTCCTCAATAAATTTATCTGTCTCCGCATCCTCCTAGTTGGCTAAAATGTTATCAAAGATTTTACTGAAATCTTCCGAAAATTGCTCACATTTTTTGCTATACAGTTGAATTTCAGCATCGTTTAATTTATCTTTGACTTTATCCTTAATTTTAGTGACGTCACCTTTTAAAGATTTTTCTTGTTTAAAACACTTTTTGACATTTTAATGAAAAAGTTTCTTGTACTCACTCAGTTATAAAAGGATCGCCGCACAAGAGTCAACGTAGTTCACTGGACCCACTCAACACACGACGAATACGAAAGAACATAAGAGTTCTTCCCACACAATTATGTTCACATATATCCATAGGTCCGAGCCATTCTCCGGCTCACAATGGCCAAAAATGTTTGGGCGTTAAATGGATAACTCATGATTCACACAAAGAGCGGACTGTATTAAATTTAAATTGCATTTATTTGAGCTAGCGAGAGCTCAAGCACACAAGAAGGATTACACAACAACACAAGAACGAGATACAAGCATCCATCCGGGGATTTTACCCCCTGGGGTTGTAGATTGAACACGGAGGGGTTGCCAGGGGCGGACAATTTCGCCCTTGTTTCGCAATGTTTACAAATATCAAAGCAAATATACACTCACACTACTAAACAGACACCTCTTTCACTTTTAGAAAGTTGGAACAGTTTAACCATTCCATCTCTTTCTATCTTACCTGATGAACCAATATGGTTTTTCGTACACACTTGGGAATGTCTGGAGTGGCATTTTTTAAACGCACTACCAAGACGCGGCCCTTTCCACAAACTACAACCTTTGCAGGCTTTCGACAGAACCTCCACATCTATGACCTTTCCAGACTTTCGACAGAACCTCCACATCTATGACCTTTCCAGGCTTTCAACAGAACCCCCACATCTATGACCTTTCCAGTGTCTGTGCCTATTACTGGTGCAAACACCTATTTGAAAAGTGTGGCCTCTGGTTTTCCAGGTTCCATCACAACTCACAGTTATGTCGGTACTATCTACAGCAGCAACCTCTTCGTCAGCGGCTTTCTTCATGCTTTCAATTGCCACGTTCTTTGATGCAGCATTTTTTTTGCAATTTTTTTCATACGAATTTTGTGAAACAGGTGGATTTAAGTCCATAATTCCACAAAAAGTTTTTAGGCCTTCTAAACCTTAACAAACACTATGCATGGCGTAGGAGATTCTTCGGTTTATTTCCGGAATGTTTTTCTTTGGGCTTAACAATTTAGAGTTTCTGGTTGATACTTGAATTTTACAGGAACTTCAAGTAATTGAAATTAGTGAAGAAAGTCCAGCCACTCTCTTATCGCTTATACTTACCCTTCCAGAACAAACTTTGCAGCACAAATTATTTTCTAGAAGTGAAAACAAAAGTGCTATATAAAAAATAATGTTGCTCTCAAATGTGCTGGTAAAAGGCACAGATGAGGATTTCAAGCCTAATTTTTTTCTAGAAGCACTTATTCGGACAGGTTCTGGCGTTGATGATACTTCTGGATTTGTAGACACAGGCGAAGATTCTTTCGAAACATTGTCAACGCAATGTTGTTTAGAATGTTGATTTTCATGGTATTTTTGCTTTTTTGGCCGCTGGCCAGAATTTCTTTTAACTGCAATGGAATTCATTTCAAATAATCCTTTAGAATTATTCAAAATAAAAAACTTTTTCGAAGGCAAAGATTTTTGCAGCACAATGCTTATCGACAAAGCAGAAGAGATTCGTATGAAAACGTGGTTTGTGATCGCTGGAAAATAGTAAATAGACCTGAGAAGAGTTGAGTTGTAGGTGTTCTACTCATAGTTTACGGAAAAATAAATTCTTTCAGAAGAATAAATCGTTTGGCTCGTTTGCAGCATTCTGTCAGACGACTACGTCGAAAAAAGTGGACGTGGCACTTTCAATATTTACATTAAACAGCTTATTTATTTTCCTTCATAATTGTCATAATTATGGGAATTTGTTTAACGCGGATTGTTTTAAATTGTTCAGAAAAGACTGGTAAATAATATATATTGTTTTCAAAGAAAAAAAATCGAAAATTTTAGAGATTTAAAGGTCGTATGTCCCCTTAAGATCCCATGCCAAATTTCATCCAAGCACTTCTGTACCTTTTTCAGTTTTAAAAGACTGACATGATTCCGAAAGAAAAAAAATTGAGTCTAGGAGGCCTTAAAAAGGAGACATTTCAAAATCTCGAAGTCAAATTTTTGGATGGTTACAATAATTTCACTTAAAAAAACATTATAATTAATTTAAATAAATAATTCTCAAAAATGCAAAAATTGTGGACACGTTCCAAATTACTACCCCCCACAAAAACCAGCGGGAGTGGTCTCCCCTAAACTTTCTCGTATGCTCCTTAACACATGTAGAGAAAAAAATAAGTTAAAAGACAGTAAAACATACGAAGCGTCCCTAACGCAGGCCGAGAAAAAAAAATCCCTTTTCGGCAAGCTTGAAGGCAAAGGTAGATTCCATTTCGCTAATGTTACAAAAGTAATGAAATATTGCATATTAATCAATACAGACATAGCCAATGATTTTGTTGTTTCCAAGCATTGCAATATTGATGCTGTGATTCTGTTTTCATGATATTTAATTTCTTACTATATCAAGGTTTTATCATTCTACTCAAAAGGTTATGCTACATTTATTGGTCAGTACATTGGTCAATTTTTTTATATCTCAACACATAATCATTCAACAGGTAGGAATCGTAAAGAAATAAACATCCCAGCAGTGCAAATATCCCCTAGATAACTGTGCTATAAGCACAGCCTGTGAACCGCGCGCTTAGCTGTAACTGTAGCGCGGTTTGTTTATGTTCAGAATCGAATGTTTGTAACGTGTGGTTGTTGTGCGTGCGTCAATAAATGTCATTTGTGTTAAAAAGCTGCCTAGTTACATAACGCTTCAACACGCAAACAATACATGGTGGCAGCGGTTAATTATTTTTGAAGTTCGCGAACATTTTATTGCTGAAAACATCGTCGAACGAAGTTCGGTAGAACGAAAACGGACGTAGCTAAGGCAGCGTTGCATATAAATGCTCCGGAGAACTTTACGTTTTCAACGCCTTGCAACTGGTCAAAATGGAAGATGAGATTCGAAAGATATCGGATTGCTTCCAGATTATCGACCAGAACAGGAAATGAACAGGTAAATTCTTTACTCTATATTATGGGAGAACAAGCAGAGGATATTTTTAGTTCTTTCGGTTTATCCGAAATGGAACAAGATGACTTTGATATTGTGTTGAAAAAGTTTAATGAACATTTTGTTGTTAAGAAAAATGCTATTTTTGAACGTGCACGGTTCAATAAACGTGTACAGCTCGATGGTGAATCAGTCAATGCGTTTATAACCGCATTGTATACATTGTCAGAACACTGTGAATACGGTGTACTACACGACGAACTCATTCGGGATAGAATTGTGGTTGGCATACGCGACAAGAATCTAAGTGAGAAGTTGCAGTTGGACGCCGACCTAACTTTGACAAAAGTGATTGAAAGGGTTCGACTCGGTGATGTGGTCAAGGAACAACAGGAAAAATTGATCGAAAAGGACAGTGCGTCCGTTAACGCTATCTCGCCAAATAAACTGGCAAAATTTCTGAAACAGAAACCAAGCTCGGGGGCAAGGAAACAAAATGTGAAACCTGATTTCCATAGGAAAAATAATGAAAATGAATCCCGCTTGCATGGAAAATGTAAATGGTGCGGTAAACAAAGACATGATAAAAGAGTGTGTCCTGCTAGGGATGCCAGATGCAGACAATGTTCAAAAATAGGACACTATGCGAAGGTTTGTATTACCAAATCCCAAACAGGATGTCCTGAAGTGGCATATTTAGGGGTAGTACAGCTCGAGAGTAAAAACAAAACTAACATAGATTGGACAGTTACGGTTCAAGTAAACCATAAAAACATTAAATTTAAAATCGATAGTGGAGCTGATCACACTGTATTGCCTGCAAATGTTTTTCAGAATGTGTTCCAAAATGCTAAATTAGAACCACCTGATAAAATTCTATGTGGTCCAGATAGAATTCCATTGAAAACACTTGGGAAATTCAAGACAAATATTGAATACAAGGGAAAGAGTTGCACTGAAGAAATCTATGTGATTTCCAATCTTCAAACGTGTCTTCTTGACAAACCTGCACTGTTTTCTCTTGGCTTGGGTCCAAATTTGAATTCTATTTGCCAGATTTCTGCAGCTGATCCAAAAGCTAAATTTCCAGAACTTTTCAAAGGACTTGGGGTAATGAAGGAATGCTATTCTATCAAATTGAAACCAGGAGCTATTCCATTTGCTATCACTTCCCCCAGACGCGTGCCGATTCCTCTTTTAAAGCAAACTAAAGCTGAATTAGAAAGAATGGTGGAGGAAAAGGTTATCACACCTGTCTTAGAACCGAAAGAATGGTGTGCACCGGTAGTAATCGTACCAAAAAGTGATGGTAATGTAAGGATCTGTGTAGACCTGATAGAACTCAACAAAAATGTTATGCGGGAACTGCACCCATTACCCAAGGCAGAATACTCTTTAAATCTCTTGACTGGAGCCAAAATATTTTCGAAACTGGATGCTAATTCTGGTTTCTGACAACTTCCTCTGGATATAAAGTCATCCTATCTCACCACATTTATCTCCCCATTTGGTAGGTTTATATGCCAAAGATTGCCTTTCGGTATCTCCTCTGATCCAGAGCACTTCCAAAGAAGGATGTCTCAAATGTTAGAAGGTATACCTGGAACAATTTGTCACATGGATGATATTTTAATATGGGGATCTACTCAAGAAGAACATGACCAACGACTCACAGAAGTCTGCAAGAGATTAAAGAACTCTGGTATGACATTAAATGCAAAGAAATGTATTTTCTCTTAGACATCTATTAAATTTTTAGGTCATATAATAGATGGACAAGGAATTCACCCGGATCCTGATAAAATTGATGCGATAGAAAATTATCAGCCGCCAACGAATAAAAAGGAACTGAAGCAACTATTGGGCATGGCTAACTATTTAGCAAGATTCGTTCCTAACTATTCGGATATACTTTTTCTTCTGACTTCTATGCTAAGCAATAAAGTGACTTTTGTGTGGGAAGCGCCACAAGAAGCAGCTTTTCAGAAAATGAAGAAAATACTGTCGTCAGATCCTGTGCTAATGATCTTTGATCCAATTAAAGAAACTACAGTTACTACAGATGCTTCATCGTATGGCTTAGGAGCTACAATTTGCCAAAAGCAAGCTGATGGAAAAAGAGCGGTAATAGCCTATGCATCTAGGAGTTTGACCCCAACGGAAAGTCGTTATGCACAAATTGAAAAGGAAGCCCTTGCTGTCGCGTGGGGATGCGAAAAATTTAGAGATTATCTGACAGGAATGCATTTTAAAATAGAGACAGACCACAAACCTCTCATTCCAATATTTTCCAAGAAAAACTTAGGTGACTTGTCTCCACGATTACAGAGGATCAAGTTGCGAATGATGAAGTTTTCTTATACAATTATACATATTCCAGGAAAGGATTTGTTCGCCGCAGATGCATTGTCAAGAAACCCTCAGAAAGTTCCCTACAAAAAAGAAGAATTGGAAGCCGAAATTGATGCGTTCATTCAAATGATTACAAGTTATCTTCCAGCGTCATCTCGCAGATTATATGAACTAAGAGTTGCACAGCTGAAAGATGAGACTTGCCAGAAGCTTACTGATTATGTACTGAAAGGATGGCCGTCAAAGAAAGAAGTTGATACACTATGTGGACCATATTGGCAAAACCGTTATGAAATATCAGTTCAAGATGGACTGTTGATGAGAGGCTGCAGAATCATCATTCCAAAGTCACATCAAGCTGAAGTGCTGAATCAAATTCATGAAGGTAACCTGTGCATTACCAAATGTAGAGCTCGAGCCAGATGCTCTGTGTACTGGCCGGGAATAAGCAAAGTAATTGAAGAGAAAATAAAGAGTTGCACTGCATGTATACAAGAGTCAAGTAATCGCCATCAACCCTTAATTCTAACTTCATTTCCAGAGAGACCTTGGGAAGTTTTAGGTCTTGATCTTTTTTAAATACAAGAATTCATGGTACCTTCTGATTTCAGATTACTACTCTAGATACCCTGAAATTGCCAGGCTTGACAGACTGACTTCTGCTGAAATTATAAATCATTGCAAATCAATCTTTTCACGTCATGGAATCCCAGATGTTGTCCGTTCAGACAACGGCTCACAATTTGATCCAGTATAGACTGTAGAATTCAAGGATTTTGCAAAAAGTTATAGCTTTACACACATATCAAGTAGCCCCAAATTTTCTCAAAGCAACGGGCCAATAGAAGCAGCAGTGAAAACAGTCAAAGCTCGCATAAAGAAATCTAGAGATCCTTATCTTGAATTAATGGCCTATCGCGCAGCTCCTTTAGAGAATGGCTTTAGCCCTTCGGAATTGCTTATGGGTAGGAGAATCAACACAACCCTTCCTGTTGCTAAGACCCAACTACAGTCATACTCAGTGAACAAGAAAGTTCTCGAGGCTAAAGAGGAGAGACGAATAGAAGGCCAGAAAACGAACTATGATAGAAGGGTAACTGGGAAAGTTCTGCAAAAGACACCTTACCCAAGATCACACCTAGTTCAATCGGTCAGACGTGTTTACAGAAGGAACCGAAAGCACCTGATTCCCTCACCAGATTTTCATCCAGAATCTGAGCCAGAGGATGACTCTGATGTCACGGGATACCAATACTCTCCTGCCGATGCCAATCCAGGATGTCCGCCTCTGATATCATCACCCCAGTCTCCAAAGACTTACCCTGAAAGAGCTAGCTCATCTACAGAAGAATCTCCTGATCCCTATGTGACCAGAAGTGGTAGGACTGTTCGACTTCCTGAGAGACTTGACCTTTAAATTACAAAGGAAGGGAGATGTACTATAAGCAAAGCCTGTGAACCGCGCGCTTACCTGTAACTGTAGAGCGGCTTGGTTATGTTCAGAATCGAATGCTTGTAACGTGTTGTTGTTGTGTGTGCGTCAATAAATGTGATTTGTGTGAAAAAGCTGCCTAGTTACATAACGCCTCAACACGCAAACAATACAATAACATTAAGCCAGCCTATCTGAAACAGTAGCAAGAAATTGACACTCGAC
>BGPR01006992.1:56177-75044 GCA_013235015.1 Araneus ventricosus
TGATGGGGCAAAATGGGGGTCATATTCGGATTCAGTGGGTCATTTTACATAAGAATTTGCAGGAATGGTGTCGGGGCTCGAGAAAAAAAATTTTTTTTTGCAGCGCAGTGTAATCTACGTGCAATACATTTTTCTGAAATTATTGGCGAAAAATTGATATAAAACGCTGATAATTGGCTTAATTTTCGTTAGTAAATTAAATATCTTAGAAAGTAATTTTTGAAAGTTTGAAAAAGTAGAATTAATCTAGGAACGGACCCCCAGAATGGCGTGTGCAAATTTCATATGAAGACTATTCACTGTTTAGGAGGAGTTCTTGCGACAGATAGACCATTAATACATCTTTTTTCACCTTCGCTTTTTCCTCTTCCTACGATAGGAACCGGACTAAGTAGTCTTGAAGGTTTAGCACACACTCATTAGGATCAGTTAAAAATTTGTGAAAATTAAACAAAACATCGAGAGAATAATTCACTAACGTCATTGGATCACTGTGTAACCATATTAAAAGCTGTAAATGCTACGACAACAGGAAACTGGAAGTGTAAAGTCTCCTTTGTTGTCTATTCTCAAAGAAAACAATATTTTCGTATATTAACTTTAATACTGGCAAAAGCCCGCCCGCGAAACAGTAAATTGGCTTAAATTTATTTCTATAAGAATAAAATTATTTTTAGAAATTGCGTTAAATTTTTTAAAAACCTTAATAACAATCAGGTAAAACACTTTATCGCAATGGAATTATTATCATTAAAAAGATAATTTTCTGCTCTTTAAAATGACATCAAAATAATTGTTGTCTAATAAATATTTCAGAAGTTATTGGCAAAAAACGTCTAAGCATTAGGCTTAACAGCGGCTAATTTTCGTTATTTAATTAAATATCTTAAGAACTAATTAACTCTGAAAGTTGAAAATAGCACGCCATTTGATCACTGTGTAACCGTATTAAAAGTTGTGAATTCTACAACAACCGGAAGTGAAAAGTCTACTTTGTTGTTTATGCTCAAAGAAAACAATATATTCTTATATTAAGTTTAACACGGGCAAAAGCCCGCGCGAAACAGTAATTTGGCTTGAATTTATTTCCATAAGAATAAATTGTATTGTTAGAAATTGCTTTAAAAGATTTATTTAAACCTTAATAACAATCAGCGAAAACACTTCATCGCAATGGAATTAATATCATTAAAAATATAATGTTCTGCTCTTTAAAATGGCATAAAAATAATTGTTGTCGAATAAATATTTCAGAAGTTATTGGCAAAAAAATTCTAAGCATTAGGCTTAACAGCAGCTAATTTCGTTAGTTAATTAAATAACTTAAGAACTAATTAACTCTGAAAGTTGAAAATAGCACCGTTGACTTAGAAATGTGTTCTAGAATGTCGTGTGTAAATTTCATGTCGCTACGGTGCACCGTTTAGGAGGAGTTCTTGTGACCGACAGACAGACCGACAGATACATGTATTTTCTGCTTTATATTATAGATTTATTAAACAAATCTTGGTGTAGCCATGTTTAGTTAAATATCAAATTAAAGTAATCTGTCAAATTAACTAATTATCGAATTAACTATTAAAATTAACTGTTTGATTAATTAAAATTAACTATTTACTTAAATAAAATTAAATATTTAATTAATTGTGACGATATCTTCACTAAAACCTTTTTTATGGCTTATAGTATATGCCAGCAATCTTATAATCTTGTAATTATATAATAATTATCTTAATTTAAATACAAATTATTGTGTCTATGTATGCATGCTCACATCTCCTCCTAAACCACTGGACTGATTTCAACCAGAATTTGCACACTTTTTATTTAAGAAAGAGAAAATTCATCTTCAACTTTTCAAAGCCCAAAAGTTACTAAAAATTTCAGTTAATTAAAAATTAAGTAAGTCGTTTTTCTGCGATATCTTTGGAAAAATATTATCTCACGAAACTATTTTTACACCTTATTAAATTGTTTTAAAAATTAGCATTTCAGTGACAAAAATTTAATTTCCATACAATTTGTTTCTCTCATTTTAATATTTTTTCAAAATTAATTTTATACAGAATTCGTAACAATATTCTTTATTGTTGAAGAACAAGTATAATACGAATATATATAGTTTCCAGAATACATTCACAGAATTCTTGACGAATGTTATAAGAAAATTTTAAAAGTAGACGATTAAGAATTTATATCAAGACCAACTAATGATTGATTTATTTTCATTCTTTAAATGAATGAATAATTAACTAGTTAATATAATTGTTTCACAATATTCATTGAAACCTTTCTTTTACTTTAGTAATTGTTAACAAGATTTGAAGTACCTATATAACAAACAATAATTTATGGAGAAAACGGTTTTTTTTTAAAAATTGTTTTTTTCAATTGATATTCTCATTTTAATTAAAAACGTTTCAGATCAGAAAAGGAATTTGTGTATTATAATTTTTATACAATAGTAGTTTTTACTTTAAAAATATTAGCATTATTATTATGAAAGCATTTTAATCCTGAGCAAAGCCAGGTATATCAGCTTGTTTACCGTATAAAAAGTGGAAGTGTATGCGGTAGATGGAAGCTCATAACTTCTAAGTAATTCTTGCTGACAAAAAACTTTCAACATAAAAGTAGTTTGTTATGATAGGGTGATAATTCCCCTAATTGAAATTTTCTTTCTATTTTAAATCGTAACGAAGCTATGGGGGAATGATAAATTGAGGAATAATAATATCTATCCTATAAGGAATCTACCTAATCAGCGAACGGTGTATCTCGAGTTTCACGTAGCAAGACGGAAATAAAATCAAGAAGCCAAGCGGGATTACGCAATAGGGCTGCGTAAGATAAAGAAAACCGAATTTGCAATTTGAACGCCTTTTCTTTTAACCGATTGAAACAAAAATTGAACACATATTTGGAATTAAGGTTAGAAGGCCACATACCAAATTTCATTCATCTAAGTCATTTTGTTAAATTGTTGTATTTACACGCATGCGATTATACAGACCGACAGACAGTTAACCCTTCGACGGATTTTTCCCAAAATTTTATTCTGACCTACATTCCTGATAATAAAACTTTATAACCAAATTTTATTCATCTAGCTATTTAAGTTTTTGAATTATCGTGTTCACATGAACGCCCACAGGCAGACAGACAGACTTCCTTTTGACGGATTTGTCTAAAATTTGACAGAAATCTACAAATTATGTGTCAAGATCAAATACCAAATTTCATCCCTTTAGCTCTAATAGTTTTCGAGTTATCGTGTTTACAGACAGACAGACAGAATTCCAAAATTGTGTTTTTCGGACTCAAGGGGGTCTAAAACGTGGAGATTCGTCAAAATCTCGAGTTCGAATTTTTTGACGATTACAATACTTTCTCTTTGTATACTTCGTATACGAGAAAGTAGAAAAAAGGGACAAAACAGAATTTAAGACCTATATATATATATATATTTAATAACGAACATTTGAAAAGAATAACACATTTGGTCTGAAAAAGACCGATATACCTTACGTGATCTGTAGCTGAGAGTTAAAAACCAAAGTTTAGCGTGAGAATATACCAAAAATATAATGCTTTATTGGTAGTTTTTTGAGAGCACAAATAAATATATCTTTCGCTTAATAATAAAATAAATATACTTTTCGCTTTTAATAAATATATAAAACACCATCTGTTTAATTAATAATTAGCTTTGAAATAGAATATTACCTATTTTATTAATAATAAGAATAATAAAATATTTATTGCAATAGAAATCGATTCCTTTCTTTTTCTTGACAAGAAAGTTGCGTAGTTAAGTTTGAAGAAGTTATGTAATTTTTTTATTTGATTTCTCTCTAATTGTATATATTGCATTTTAAATTTCTAATTCTAAACTGTCAGTGTTTCCTTTTATCATTATTCAGTTTTTCACATTTAGTGTTTTTAATTTGATTTCTCTATACATGTATTACATTTTAAACTTCTTATTCTAAACTGTCAGTGTTTCTTTTTATCATTATTCAGTGTTTTCACAAGACTAACTCCACCGGTTCGACAATTTATTTCTCTTTAACAACCAGGGGTATAGTGGAGCAAGAACGCCGTTCCACCATTGCTTTTTTTCCCCGAGAAATAAATAAGAAAAAATTGTGAAAGCGTCTTTAAAACAGCCTAATTTTTGTCACCCAGGTTAGAGCGTCCCGGCATTGCTTATTTCACGACTAAATCTCTGTTAACAACTTCTTAAAAATAATCTACCTTCGTGTTGTTTCTATACACTTTTATTTAACTTGAAATGTTTAGTGTTTGTTAAGATTGAATTTTGTGAATGATTTTTCACTCGTTTTCTGTTGTACAAAATTTCTGGAGCAAATTTTTCTTTTACTATTTCAGAAATTTTGTACAGCTGTGTGTTCATGATGATAATACATTTAAAAATATTTTCCGAAATTAATTATGAATTGAATGCTTAATTTTTTATTTAGTTTGATTCAATACGAGAGAAGCTTTCTGGTAACGATTTTTTGAAAAATTGATTGCTAGATTTCTTATTAATTATAATAAGGGCCGGATTTACATATTCTATGTCCTAGGCCAAAACATATTCTGCACTCCTTCAAAATGTTAATATATAATTTTCAATTTAATATCCAATAGTTTATCTTTGAAACATGGAAGCACTTAATACAATTTTTAATCTTTCTTTGAATCTTTCTCACACTTACTAATCTAATCTTTGAATACACTAAATTATTAATCCAAAATTACATTACTTATGAAGTAACACGATATTAACACCTCCAAAAACACACCATCGAATTCCTTGAAGTCGTCGGAAATACATATTGGAACTTTTTCGTTCGCGCTTTTGTCTGTAAATAAGCCTGAGAAGTCATGGAAATGGACAGATCTTATTAAATCAATTTCAGTGCAAAGAAGTTCAAAGGCAAGAGACAGTGAGATCCACAGAAGACAAAAAAAGGTATCGTTTAATACATTTAATGTAATAAATGTAAATTCCAAAATATCCTTTTATATGGCCTCTTGAAAAAAAATGCTGAAAAATTTGTAAAAATTTGGGTTTTATTTCTTCTGTATATGCGCCCTCTGATGTCTGTGCCCTAGGCCATGTCCATTCCCTAGGTTGACCCTTTGGGAAATCTGGCCCTGATTATAATAATGGGTTATGAAATATATTAAAGACAAAAGGTAGGAAAAAAATAATGAAAATCACAATTTTATTAGTGTACTAAAATATATAAAATAATTTTTTTATCTAAAATCTGTAGGCATGAAAACAATACGGTAAATGATGCTACAATGAATGTGAAAAGAAAGAAATTCTTAAATATTCACTGGGAATTTGAATATATTCTGAAAATTAGTAATATTCCAGTTTACATAGAGTATGTAGTATATCAGAGCTTGCATGCATACTCTATGTAAACTGGAATGTATACGCTTTTCCAATTTTTTCCTTGACTTCCAGATTTTAGAGAAAAAAATATTTTCTACATTTTACTGCTCTATTAAAAGCATGATATAAAAATTATTTCTATGATATTTGATTATACAATTAGCAAATTTTTAGCTTACTCGATAAGGTAGTAAGAGGATTTCAGCACTTGGAGTCAATTCTATCTAAAAACTGAAATATGTGAAACATGCTTCAGCAAAGAATTTAAAGCTATGTAACATACTTTCTGAGACTGATGAATTTGCGATGGATATGAGATTCCACTACGCTCTGCAGTGGCGAATCTGGGGCAGGGGGTGCTATGGGACTGCAGCCTCCCCCAGAGCTAAACTAAAATTCTCGATTTTTTTTCAAATCATTACACCTGTTTGTTCTTAATCTATTTTTTTTAAAAAATAAAATGTGGCAACGTTGCTTTCTGGCTTGACACACTCGGAAAATTTTCCCGCTTTTGTAATCATTCCACTCGTACTTGTAGCATTAACACGGTCGAAAATATTTTTTGGCTAGTAATTTCATTGTGTTTTTATTAAATTATCGAAAGTATTGTAGTGTTCTTTGTGATTCTTATTGTCAGGTGAGGAAAGTTAAATTGATTTCATTTACATAAGCCATGAAGTCACGACGATACAAAAATTTCATGACCTAAGCCTCCCCAAGACCAAAATCCTGGATTCGCCACTGACGCTGTGGGATAGAAGAAAAAATAATGAGACTCTGACGGATAAAGGAAAATTTTGAATCCAGAAGACGTTTTTCTGCCATCATTAAATCGTTAGCATATCTTAAATTGGAGTAGCCGAAATTTATGTGGAATCACAATCATCAAAGTACTTTATTGATCCTACTTCAAAATAAAAATTAAAAAAAAAGCAATTAAATAGGGTAAATACCGCCTTAAACTGTTACATGTTTTATTCAATATTAGCTAAGCAAAAGATGTTGCTTTCTCATTTTCTTATTAAAACCTTGTGGGGAACAGGAAATGGAACTATACTTTATAATAAAAATAATATTTATTGATATTATTTCATTGATAGAATATTCCTAATATTCTAGTAAAATAATCCACAAAAATAAAAAAAAAATTCTTTCATTTTGTTATATTGTGTTTCATATCTTTCTTAAGTTGTCAATCCCATTTTTGAGAATTGTTTCTTTTAGAAATCGATCACGGTATTTCGATCACCTCCAATTTAAATTTGGGAAATCCGAATACTTTAGGCTTTGCTTTCTGAGCTCGTAATTTTCTCCAGTACTTAATACATAGATGACAGTGGCGTGCATTCAACCAAACAAGTGAAGTAGTGCTTCAATAAGCAAGTTGTTTTCTTATACGCAGTCTAGTAGTATGTTACATTTTGTTTTCTTTTGAAAACTTTCAGATGAAGCTAGATTCCATTTTCTTCGTCGCTTCTGACGGACCAACCTCTTAGTGAGTGAATTGACAGAAAGAGGAATGCGGTACAACAATACTGAATCGCCCTTCCATTCAGTATTTCAGGCCTTCCAGCTGATCCTGGGTGCGATGTAAGAAATGCGAGTTTAAAGTAATCAAGCGATTCGTGCTTCATCTCGCCAGCTTGCCACCTCGCTGTTCCTTCTATTGAGCTCATGCTCATTACGTAATATTCTTTCTCGCTCTCACCTATCACGTTACTTTTCGGAGAGGGTGTGGATTATGCGCATCTACGCACAAAGAAGGAGAAAAATTGCTAAGTAAAACTTTTTACTATTGATTACACATTTACGAGAGTATATTATATTATTATATATTTGTTTGGATAATGTTCTGCTTCTTATGTGTACTATTATGTTTTGAATTTCAGTAGATTTTGGAGCCACAGCATGCCACTAGAAGATCCATGCGTGAACGTGAATATGGGCAAATATTACTTCCAAAGAAGAAACTTACAGTATGACTTTGGACATTTGTTGATTTTCATGCGATTTATAAATGAAATAAAGTATATTTATGTTTTTAAGACAATAACTATTTTATTTGATTAGCATAACTTATCGAATGCATTAAGAGTAGCAGATAGGCTTCTCTGCGTTGATTGTGAGATTCATTTGAGATTATTCTGCAATCTTGTGTCATTTTATTGGGCATAAGCTGCTCAGTTTTTTTCTCTTCACTAATCAGTTTCCCATTCTCAACATTTTGCACAAAAGGCATTATTTTATCTAAAATTTAATATAGCTAATTTTTTAAAGTTCTAATGTCTTTCTGATTTCTTTCTTTTAAAAAGGGCTTTGAATTATTTCTGAACTCTACCAGAACTTCTAAAACTCCAGAATTCAAATTTTTCTAAAATCATATAAAAAATTTTAACATAAATTGTTGCAATCAGAAATTAGTAAGTGATATTATATATATATATACAGTCGACGCTCGTTATAACGGCCACACATTATAAAGACCATTCCATTATAACGACCAGTGATAAAATCCCCAACTGTGCACTATGTTATTTTACTTCCTTTATAACGACCGTCCAGTGTCGTCTAATCCCAATACAACGTCCGAATTCAGCCGGTATTATTCCAAAAAGAACATGTTTCTAAACGTCTATTGTATTGCCAAGCTTCGTAGATGTAGTCTTCAGTGTTCCAGTTCAACTTTGACGGGGGGGGGGGATTACCACTCACCACAGCGCGGAAATTAGAATAGCCTAGAATAAAAAAAATGTTTCAAGTGCTAATGAGACTTTAAAATGTTTTTTTGAAAGGCAAGAAAGTACAGAACATTATTTATCATCTTTAACTGAAATGGAAAATTATGTTTTGCAAAAATCACATATGCAGAAAAGACAAACAACCATTTCTGATTTTTTCTTCAGAAAATAAATGTTTTGTGAGTATATAACACCCTTTATTTTCTACTTTAAAATCTGTTTTAGAAATATATTTTTAATTGATAAAATTTTATTTTTAATACCAATGATAAAAAATAATTTGAGTATTTAGTTGGAATCTCTTTAAAAATCGCCTATTTTTACGGAATTGCCGAGCGTCATGTGTATTTTTTAAATTATATCCAGTATAGCGACCACTCGTTATAAAGACCTTTGGCTGTGGGACGCAGTGGGTCGTTATAACGAGCGTCGACTGCATATATATATATATATATATATATATATATATATATATATAAAATGTAATATTATTATATATAATTTAAAACTCCTAAATTAAAATCAAAGAAACTAAAATAATTTCTTTGATTTTCGATCTAAAAGCTTCTGTTAAAAATATGTTCATTTTGTTGTGCATCTTGCAGTAATGCATAAATGCGTGACGTCATAGTACAGGGCTTGACGTCCAGGTAGATGTTAGATGACATGAGCAGTTATGCTTTACTGTGACATTACATGAGTTAATTCCATTGCGTGGCACCATCTATGCCCACAATTGGAATTTGACGCAAACGTTTAAGTAATTATTTAAAAATTGTTCGTCTTGAGCACTAAATTAATTGATTTTTTAATTAAAAGCAGACTAATCCCCTTCCTTTCTTATTAAAATAGGATCATTATTCCGAATGCATTCTTAAATTCATGTAGATAACTTTTCTTTAAATGTATCGTATAGATTAAGAATTCAAATTACAAAAGATCACTATTATAATAATTTTTTGATTTCTTCTATGGGGAATATTATTTTTATTATATGATTTTCTTGTGTTTTGTTATAAGTTATAATTCGTGTAATATTCAGTTTTAATACATTTTCTTTTTTGAAAATTCTCCATTGTTATACAAAAATTTTATTTACTTAAATATAAGATCGAATTTTCAAATATAATACAGCCGTTCTTAAATCACATTAAAGATGAAAAAATGAAATCTAAATAAATTACTACCGTTTATAAATATTTTATTTAACCAATAAGTAAAGTACATTGACATTTTGAGCAGATTCAAAGATTTCAGAAGTTGAAGGAATGGACTGCTAAAATTTATTATCAAACAGTATATAATAAAATGAATGTAAGAAATAAAAGTTTATTCAGTTGTTTGAAGCCATGCTTCAAATTATTACAGTGAAAATTTATACATGCAAATTTTGAACAGAAGTTTTTAATTTCAAGTTATGAAGTGATACTTGTATTTGCAAAAAAAAAAAAACAGGTATCTGGAGATGTTCTAGAAATCCGTTCTTGAGTGAAGACATTACAGTCACCTGAAACAAAACATATAATTCATAATAGGGAAATGATAAAATTTTGTGAAAAATAATTTTTGCAATAAATGCAGTATGGGGATTTCTTAGGAGAAAAATAGCAATTAAATTTCTGATAAATCATACAGAAATTTATATAACATAAAAAGTCGTAAGATGAATTAAATACATATTTTATCAAGGAAAAAGTTAATGTAAAGAATGTTGTTTAGTTTTGGATACTGCAGGACATCGTATAATTTTGTTTTCTTGGAAATGGAAAGTATTTGATAAAGAAGAGAGATACCATTTAGAAGACAAAATATTGCCATTTACTCTGGTAACGATTTGTCGTTATTAGAAGAGACTGAATCGTGAAAGAGCAAAACACGCGCATTGCCTGGTATGGTCTTGTACAAAATCGACGCTAGTTCATTAGTAGCTTATTGTGGATTGTGAGTTCATTATAATCTTGCACATTAGGATCCAGTTTTTCTATACATGCCATTAAAATGAGAGTAAATGAATAAGTAAATAATATAAATGAGAAAACGTATAATGCGCTGTGGAAGATAAATGGAGGTGACAAAAGTATAAGCCCTTCACATGATGTAGAGAGCTCTTTTCACATGAGTTCCGATTTCAGATAACTGTACAAACAAAACAACTTTATTTTACTTTAAACTACGTCACACCCCTGACTCCAGAGTAAAAATACCCGGTTTACAGTTTGGACGGGTGTACGTAGTAAAATCTTTATTGATTCCAAAAGAAAAAAAATTACATGGTGTGTTCATTGAAGTTCAAAATAATTCAAACAGTAAAAAGTTTTACATAGTTATACAGTGAAGAATGATATTTTATATTGAATAAGTAATAGTAGAACAATGTTTAGACAAAATAACAGCAATTTAAAATAATAGAAAAAGAATAAAATAAAAATTTCACGTTGACGCAGAAGTTTTCTAGAATTAAAGAAGTTGCTAAATGTAGTCTTTAGACTGTTTGTAAATTGCTACTTCATTAGAATGAGAGAATCAATGTTCATCCTTGGTAGAGTGATTAATGGACAAATTGGTTACCAAGTTCAAATTGTGAGTAAAACACGTGGGATATTCACTATCGCAGACTGCTGTAAGGAAACAAAACAGCTGTAAAACAAGATTTTGTACCGTTGCATAGGCAAAGGTTGGAAATTTAATAGTGGCAACTATAGAATTCACCGATGCAACTTGGGTGCTGGCTTCAAACGTTTATAGTCCTTCGATGTGCTTCCACCTGCATTGTGTACAAGTTGTTTCCAGCGATGTTGAAGTCGTAGAGGGCATGAAGCTGTACCAGTTTTGTTAATGGTTCGATTGGACAAGTTCAAAGCTTTAGTATTCGTGGAACATTACGGTAACGAATACAACGAAGTGGCTTTTACTTCTTTGGAATAAAATCATAATCACAAGGGAGTATATAAATTCCCAAAAATCAGTCACGAGTGTCAACTGAAATGTTCCAGAGATTATAAAAACGATAAAACTCTTCATCGCAGCATCATTGGCATCGCTGCGGACACTGCTGTACACTGAAATGGTAATGATTGAGGTATATATTGTTATATGTTGTTTTATAGAAGAAAAGTGTTTGCTATTTACGTTTATTTGAGATTTAAATGTTTCTTGAAATTGTAAGTCTAGTTATTAATTATTCACAAATAATTTTTAATAAAAATTAAATAACACTTGTATTGTTTTTGGAGAATGAAATCAGACCTTTATACATTTATTTTAAGACCATAAAATTTTCAAAGCAATTCTTAATATATATTGTTTTCCTGAAAAATTAGTCAAAAAGTAGCATGTAAAAAATGTCTCCTTTTTCCACAAAAACATCCTTAAGTAAAAATGTCACTCAATGAGCATTAAATTATGTAGTTGAAGTTAAAACAACTGAAAAGACTTTAAAAATAATATTGGAAAATTTAAAGATTCTTAATTTGTTTCAAATTTTCAGATAGATCTATAAACTTCTTTTAAATATAATTATAAATGGCATTTAAGCAATTTAGATTTTGAATATAAAAATTCCAGAAATTTTCCCGGCATAAAAGTAAAAAGAAATTAATAAAGTCTATTAGTGTGCTAAAAAGTAGAAATTTTTAAATTTTTTATTTTAATTATTTTCTTCTTTTGAGTCTTCAATTTATAATTCATTATTATAAATATCATGGAACCATGAATTTAATTTATTCCCAAATTCAATATCAAATGTAGCCACTAGAATAGAATCGGAATTGAATCAAATTAATCAATTAATTGATAATTTAGGTGTGAAAATATTAAAATAATGTATTTTCAAGGGCAATACACAAGTGTACAAAGTTTCAAAACTGTAGAATAACAGGAAAAAAAATATAAAATATCAAAAGAAAGATTCCATCTTTAAAAACATAAAACAAATCAAGTTAAATGAAGGTGTTTAAGAAAGAATGAGTTTGCTAGAAGAGCTTACCTGGCTTCAGGAAGTGGAACACATTTGCTACAACATCCACACCATCCTGCGTGGGGCTGAATAACTTCCCCCTGACCACACTGAAGCTGGTCATCATGGCATCTTACACGGCCACAAACGCCTGGGTGACAAGCATGGGCGCTGGACGCGACCATGGCGATGAGGATCAGGACAATCACTTTGTTCATATTTCGTATATTAGAGGTCACGTCTGGAACAAGAAAATAATTTGCTATAAGATATATCGAAATTTTTGACTTGTATATGTCATTATTTGGACAAAAGCACGTAACACAATGAAATTCTTTAAAAATTAAAATTTAACAAGAAAGAAAAAGTTCAATGCATCCGCCAGATCACTCATCTGCGGGGATTCGAAAATATAACAACCGAAATACTTTTCTGTATGGATTTCCAACAGAAGTCAAGAAAAATTCACCAAAGAAAAATTTTTCTGGAAGCCTATGTGGTCCCGAAGTATTCCAGATTTGGTAAAAAAAAGAAAATAAGGGGTTAATGGAACAGAAGAGAAACATTTTTAGTTTGTGAAAAATTTCACAGCAGACAGAAAAACAGTTTCTAAAAATTTACTTTTATCATTGTCCTAAAAATCACATTTTTTAAATTTTAGTTATTTTTTACTTTTTATTCTTTAATTCATAATTCGATATTATAAATATTATAGAATATTGAAATTTATTTTTTTTTCGAATTCACTGCCAGGTGGCATAACTAGTATGGAATCAAAATTTAATTAAATTTTTCGATTAACTAATAATTAAGTTCTGAAAAATATTAAAATAGTTCGAGTTTCATAGAGAACACACAACAGTAGAAAATTTCAAAACTTGAGCACATCAGGTTATAAGTGAAAAATTGATTCCAAGATTCCATCTTTTTGAACGTGATAAAAGTTAAATTAAATAAAAGTGTTTAAAAATAGGCCTATTATGTATGGATCAGCAAACGTAAGCTGATCTTATTGAAAAGTCAACGTAACAGAAATAAATTT
Source organism: Araneus ventricosus (assembly GCA_013235015.1). Lineage (NCBI taxonomy): Eukaryota > Metazoa > Arthropoda > Arachnida > Araneae > Araneidae > Araneus > Araneus ventricosus. The sequence goes on from BGPR01006992.1 coordinate 69,329, forward strand.
TTCAATTATTTGACAAAATTTCAAAATAATATTTTCAGTTGAACCAGTTATTATTTTGTTGGATTTTGATGCACAAGCTTGTAACAGTTTATTATCATTATTATTTTCAAAATGAATATGGATAAAAATGAAACAATATAGGTAATTAAGTGAGCGTAGCAATAAAGTCAACGATTTTGTGAATAAAGAATCTTCATTTGGTAATTAATTTTCATGAATCTTTCTAAAAGTTACGAAATAAATAATTCTATCTAAAGATCAACATATGGCCCCGATACAGAATCGGAAAAATCTAAATTTCAAGAAGTAATTGTAATATTACTTTTAGAGTCTTTTTTTTGTTTGGTAATTAAATTTCATGAATATTTCTAAAGTTATGAAATAACTATTGTTGTTTAAATATCAACATATGGCCTCGATATAAAATCGGAAAAATCTGAATTTACAGAAGTAACTGTAATATTGCTTTCATACTTAAGAATTTATCAATTAAGTAAGGGTATCATATAAAAATACATTGTAATTTTTAAGTAACAATGCTTTGATATTTTACTCATGTTGGGAACGTGATACCTTAAATCAACTTAGCTGTATGAAATTTTTTCTATTTTAGTATGATTGTTAGAAATGTAAATAGTGAATAAAATTAAAAAAAAAAATAATTGGACACATAAAAATGAAAATAAAACATGTTGATGTAAACAAATTTCATTTATATTTAACTCAGAAAAATTTCAGAACTTGCAAAGAAACAGTTTTACTTGCAAAGTAGTTGTTGAATTATGTATGATGAATCATGAAATATTTCGGGTTATTCAGATATTATTATATATATTGACTTTTTATGTTATGTTATCCTATCCCCTGATATTATAAAAATATTATAATTTTTGCTCTCTGTTATTTAATTTATGTAAATAAAACCACAGTTATCTGTAAAATAAAAGGTCTAAATATTACTGAATTCTTAAAAATAAACAAAATATATTCCGTCTTACCTGTTATTCCTAGATATTGAAGCAGTCTGTGATCGAAAGTACGATTAATTCTATAAAATATCACATGAATTCAAGACATCTACACTTTCTGAAGTCTTAGAATGTTTTTCGTTTCATCTTTTTTTATTACAACTGGTTTGGAAAGTGTCTGTTCAGCAACGCCAATGTCATACTAAGTAAACATGAGAGAATTATTCGTATTAAGTATTTATCTCTACTGAAAGCTGTTTTAGTCTGGCAAAGCTATAAAGTAAGAATACTTTTGTGAAGGAAATGATATTGATACATGTGGTAAAGATAGTCCTACAAGATGAAGCGCAATAAAGTAATACATTTAGCCGATTACCTAAATTTGATAAATATTTTCTTTGTAGTACCAATTTTCTATAAAATTTTCAGAACTAAAATTTGATAAGTTTTTTAAATAAAAAGAAATTCCATCTTGCGTAATGAATGAAGGAATAAAATGAAGAATGTAAAAATAGAAAATAAATGTGATACAGTTTAAAAAAATTTCAACAGAAAGTGATTTAAGCTGTAGACTAGATAAGCTATATTCTGACTCCTAATAGTTAAGAATTTTCAATAAAATGTCTATCTTGTTTTGATTATTCTTTTAATTTGAAGACTACGCCACGTTTAATGATGTGGCTATTTATCTACATATTAATTATTTTAATCTGCAGAATTTGTTTTAATTAAAAAAATCAATTTTTATGATTGTTTTGCTGACTGAGTATATTTTTATAAAGGATGTGTAAAAAATAAAATCTTTGTTTTTGTGCGCATAATGTAATCATTCCTTGAAAATATACATGCAAGATGTACTCAGAATTTGGTGTCATTTTTTTTATTGCAAACGTGCATTTGCATTACGTATTTCATTACGCATTTACATTACGTGCATTTACATTAAGCATTATTACGTGCATTTACAAATTGCTTGTTAGAGTGATAAAAAGGCTAAATCAAAATATTTTAATCTCCCTTGTATGCACGGAAAGCTAAAAAAATTTTAAAAAACCTTACCTAGAAGGTATTAAACAAAACATGTATAAAGACACTACATGAAATGTGCAATATATGACTTCAGCTATTGCACTGTCCGTTAATTTCTGCACATATTGCACATTAAATTTTTTTAATTTTTTTATTTGATTAGCACAACAGCAAATCAGCCTATTTAACCTCTTGCCATACGATTTTATTTCACTTCTTAATTATATGCCACCACCCATTTGGAATATTGTTTATTATTTCAATCTTTTTAAGATGGTAAGGGATACTCTAGACATTTAAGCGTGTCCAGGTGATTTTTGTATTTAAAATTAATTGTTACGTTGACTTAAATACGGATTTCAATAGCAAAACTTCTGTAATTCGATGCGCGAGTCAAAGTCGTCATTGTATGTTAAGGGGTTAAGGACATTAGTTTATCTCTTCCTAAGAATTTTGAATTTACAAAACAGTACAGGCTGTTTCATATAAAATAAAGTCGTTAAATAGTTTAATGGAAGAAATTATCCTTTAGGTAAACATTCAATTAGATAATTGCAAAAGACTTTTCATGAGAGCTTAATAATGGCACTAATGATGCTTGTCATCTTTATTTAGAATTATTTTCGTTTAGAATTATATGAAAAATAAGATAAATTATTATGGTACAATCTATTCAATTGTATCACGTCCTAAGAAATTGTTCATGAATTAAAATAAAATTTGTTAAAAAATAAAATGGAAAAAAATACAGATAATTGAAATTGTAGGGAGGCAATAAAAGCGCAAATGATTCACCCTACTGCTAGTTTAAAGTATTTACCATCCATCACACAACATATATGACCCATAAAAGCCACTGATTTAGACTCTGATAAAGAACTTCGTTACTCTATGGAATGAGTTTTTCAAATACTAGTGTATTAACTCCGACATTTAAATCAAATATCTATAAAAATTAATACAGGCGAGTCAATAGAAGAGGAAATGTTAAGTGAACAATGCGATGCATATTATATTGATATGCCGAAATATGTATTTCTGTACTTATGGCTGGTGATAACTGAAATACTTAAATGCTTAAATAATATAATAAATAAGGTACTATTAATGATAATAGGGATACATGAAATAAATAAATAGGAACATTTGTTTTTACACAGAAATTAAAGTCATAACAGATTACAAATGGCATGTATTGAAATATTTATTATTATTAATTTTCAGGAAATTTCCGCGTTTAAGTATAGAAAAATATAAAGTTGTATTTATTTACATATAGTCATTATTAAAACGTTAAATTAGTATTGGTTAGAAACATATTTATTTTTTCATGTATGCCAATTAGACCCTTTATTTAGTGTCTCCTACTCGTATCTTTCTGTTTGCATCGTAGATACAGTGAAATGCAATAGCTACTTCCAGACTAATTGATAAACATGATACCAGGTGTCAGCCACAATAATTTGGTGCATTATAAAAAATAATATTTGATATATTGGCTAGATCTGAAATAATTTTAGCTGTAATATATTTCATATCTAAGTATGTACTACAATGGTGATTTAAAAAAATTCTGGGATTATTTATGTACAGTGCCAACAAGTTGCAGCACAGGACTGTGCTAGCAGTGACGATGTCTTGTATGCTTGGTAAGACAGTGTGGCAAGTAGCATTTTTGTTTTAACATCAGAAATTGTTGCAATAATCTTTTTGTGATTATGTATGTGGTAATCTGCGGTTGCATCAAGGAGAGAAAGAATGAACAATAAACGATCTTAAAGTTCTGCGATAAGCAGAACCTGTTGGTCACAGAGAAATCTGGGGAATAAAACAAAGAAACATGCTCAAATCTTTCTATAATGAAATAATGCGTCGCACACGATGTATATAATGACACAGTCACAGAGACCATACTTGTTTGTTATTTGTTAAACGCGACGGTTTTCATTGCAAATGCATCACCGTGGGTATGACCGTTAACTGCTTTAATTTTACTTTTATGGCCCAAAAGTCATGAAGTTGAAACGCCAGGCGCAAGGTTAAATTAGTATCAAGGTAAATGGAAAGTAGAACGAGAGATGTGTAAAAGGTACCCCCAAAAATACATATAAATTTTAAATGAGTGAATAAAAATTAGTGGACTAACTAATAAAAAGTGGATAATGAAGATGGAAGCGTCTGGAAAAATTATAAACACAGGCCTTAAAGCTCGGTCATTTTTTTATTTTTTATTATAGGGCAAACAAATATAAGATATTGTCAGCGGCCATTCGGTTACAGTCATCGGAACTAAGATGAGTGAAGAATTGGTATATGTTACCAATTTTTCACTTGCGTGATTTACCTCTTGCGATATGCTTCCTTCTCCCAATAATGAAGATAAATTTGAAACGCTGCAGCTTCCACACAGTTGCCCACATCCAGCGCGAAAAGCAGAAGCTTTTGCACTCACCTAGATAAACTGACAGCAATAATAACCCCTGATTAAGTGAAACGTCACTTGACATATTGTTTTATCATGGTTACAGGCCACTGTATTTGCGAGAACAATATCTTGATGCTATTTGTTGGCATAGTGCAAAGCCTTTTCTCGTACTTTTTTGTATATTTAAGTGCTTTTCTGTATACTTAAAGAATATTTGAGCAAATGACATGGAATGATGATTGGTGCGAAATTTTGTATGGATGGATAAAATAATGGATAACATTCAGTTTGGACGAAAATTCGAGTTTAGAAAAAAAAAAGTTATTAAACATGGCTTTTGTGGAATGTGTTATCAATCCTTGTAGGTTAAGAAGTAATACAAGTATATTAAAGCAGTTTAAAGTAAATGTGCCAAGTTACAAATGTTTTCATTTTGATTTTATTACGGTCAAGAGTTTTGGGAAAAAGCAGTTCCTTCTACTACTTATTAGTTTTATGTTACTCGCAGTTACAAATTTCTGAAAACTTTGTGAGAAAAGTTCATTTTTCAGGTCTGAAAGCTCATAATGTCTTTCGTTTTTGATATAATACTATAAAATGATATATTAATGGAAAATTTTTTATTTGGGAATGTAACGCAGCAAATTTGTTTTCTACATTAATATCAAACGTTATCTGTCTGTAACGTTACAGCCAGATAACAAGAAATAGGAATGGCAACTGATGTCGGTTGATATGTACTAACTTTCATTCATCCAATAAATAAAACTCAGTCATTTATCATCTGGTTTCAGCAATGACATAATATTACAGTAGGATTCAGCCGTTGAATTCACATATTTCTTCTGAGAAAAAGGAAATTGTCATTGCTCTTAAATTGATTGCTTTTTGTGTTCTTTTGTTTGGTGTGCTTGTAAAATATAATAAAGTTAAAAGGCCCTAATTACCGAATTTCCACCCAGGAAACGACGAAAAATAGTGCTTGAACAAGAGTGCAGTTATGAAGAAATTTGTAAAAAAAATTGTTAGAATCGTTCTAAATTTTTATATACGGATACTCAGTTAATGAAGAAAATAAGTTAAAAGTAAATTGTTAAAGTAAGTAAAAGGTTTACAATAGTAAATGATGATAGAAGAATCGAGATAATATGTCTAGGTGACAACCGAAAATCATCAAGGTCTATGGAAGATGAAATGGCATTTTGCAATGCAGAAAATAAATTAAAATAAAAATGAATCTAAGAATAAAATAGAATTTATTAATTAAAATTTACAATTTGTATTGGTATATATG
>BGPR01006993.1:0-10929 GCA_013235015.1 Araneus ventricosus
CTGCATTGCTAAAAAAGATAAAATTACATAGATATTTTGGGGCAGTAGAGATTAACTCAAAATTGGTATAAGATTGATGCTTATGGAGAAATTCTAACAATTTTAAATAAATCAAATCTTTATCTTTTGGTAATAATGATAGAATTTTTCAACTCTGAAAGTTTTGCATAGAATTTTGCAACAAAAGAGAAAATCTGAGATTCAATTTAATGTCAATTTATAGCAACCTATTCTGTGTTTAAAATGATTTTAAGTCATTTTTTGATATTGTAATAGAGAGAAACAACAGAATTTTGAAATAAATCTTTAAAAACGGGAATACATTTAATTCTTGCTTATATATATATATACATACATACATGCTTATTACATAGAAGAATAGAAGAAGTATATATATATGAAAGAAAAGTATATATATATATATACATATATATATATATATATATATATATATATATATATATATATATTAAATTCAAAGGGAGTAGGGTGACTTTCCCGTGTAAATATCACTGCACCATGTACGCATGCTGGCCTCGGTGAATTTTATTCTTTCGAAGTGTTATTTGCCTTTTCAACTTGTTGCGTCTTTGTTAATCTTTTATTTGTTTTCTGTCTTCTTCTCAAGCTTTTATTTTTCCATTTTCGTTGATAATCTAACTCTCAGAATGGAAAAGTGTAAGTAACATGAATAGAAACGAAAATGTTTTTTAAATAATCAGGGTACCAGGATCTACAACCCCACTTACGTGATCCACCACTGTAAATGAGTTAAAAATTTATTTATTTAAATATTTGAAAAACATTTGAATTCTTCGAATTCAAAATTGATTTTTTTCCTGTCTCTCTTCTCTAAATTATATTTTAGAATTCGTTTTTTAAAGCTATTTATTCGATTTCATAAAATTTTCATTTCTTGTTATTTTATGAAGTTTTCTTCATTTATATTAGTCATTTGTATTTACTTATTATTACGTTTGTATCATTTATTATTTTGTTGTTTGTATTTTATTATATTTATATTCACGTATTTATTTTGTATTGTATTATTTTATGTTATATTATTTTACTCTATATTTTTTTGTAATAATAATTTTTTAGAGGTTTATATTGTAATTTAATTCTCTTTTGTATTGTATTACTTTAATATTTTTATTGAAAATTTTCTTTCCGCTGACTACATGCTTTTACAATTCTTTTGATCAGGTCGGTGCTCTGTACTAGAAAAAAAATTATCGAGTTCTTGGAGAAGCATTTATAAATAAATAAAACTTTAAGTCGTCATGCATTCAATTTCGAAACTGACTCACAAGGGTTATATATATAGTTGTAAATCGCGTATAAAAGAGTTTTCATACAAACCTTGTTTAATTTATATAATACTAAACACTTCTCAGAGAATAATTTTATAAATCTTTGGTTTTTTTAAGATCAGATGGCAGGACGAGAATTTCATTAATCCTGCCATTGAAGAAAACAGTAACCATTCTTGGAAATTAAAAAAAAAATCTGAACATATAATTAAAAACTAGAATTAAAATTAAGCAAAAGAAAGATTCGCGTAAAATACACGCCCCATTTAATAATAAGAAGAATAATATTTCTGGTGATTAAATTTCAAGTTAAAATGTATTTGAAATACTGCCTGAGAAAAGGATAATACCTTTTATTAAAATGGTACTTCTAAATGTATGTCCCCTATTAGTGCAGATTTTTTTAAAAGATTTTATAAATTGAATACAATAAGAAATAACTTTACAAGTCTCTTGTTAGTTCATCTCCTATATTATTTTATTTAAATGTTGTTATCTCGTCATGTAACTATATCAGTTAATTTTTTAAAAAAGTGTGTATCGATTCATTTTTACCGTGAGTCAAATTCTCTTGTTATCTCATAATAAGAAGAAGTAGAAAAAGATTTAGAAAATCCCAATTAATTAGTCTCATATATTTTTTTTATTAATTTATTCCATTTCAAACCTTTTCAGAGAAACGAAAATGCTGAAAATTTTTTTTTGTTTCTTTACATGACAAAGATGAAAAGGCACTTTAAATTGTTATTTGAGGGAATTGTGGAAAGTAACATTAAATTCAGATCTCAATTCTGATCCCCAGTATTTTATTGCATTTTGTGAAAAAGCGTTAAATTCTTACTAGTACAATTAATTAATTCTACAAGTGTTAAAGCAAAACAAGATATTTATACAATTGGTCAACAAACGAAAATTATGTGGAAAGGTGATTAGTCCAATCTGTGCTTATTATTTGACAAAATTACTATAACTGAAGAAATAAATATCATACGTCATGAAATAACAGAAGCGTGTTAATGTTAACCAGGACACAGTTTCAATAAAACTTTGCAACTGGTGTCCTTTCAAGAAAATAAAGGTTAATCGTAATAAGACTAACACGGGTAGCGTGGGAAAATACACCGCGCGCCGGAAAGCGGCAGTACTTTAAGGAGAAACTATCCCTGTAGCCTGTAGCGATCGCGTGCATTTTTATTTTTGCGTCGTAGAATGGAAAACCGGATAAATGCGCAATGTCTCTTTTATAACCGATTAAGCGAAAATTGGAGGCAAATCTACAATTAATTCAAGACTTAAATTTCTATCATCTAAGTAAATTGCATTTAGAAGATACTGTCTCTAGTGTATGCGATTATACAGACAGTCAACCCCGCACAGATTTGTAATTAAATTTTTATAATGGACTATTATCTGATGAGATAAACCGTGTACCAAGTGTACCAAATTCTTATCCATCTGTTATCCAAGTTTTTGTTGTTCATGACTGCGGACAGACAGACTTCCTGTGATTTGATTTTGTCCAAAATTTGATAGAAACCTACAAATTATGGTATAAAGACTGCTATATCAGATTTCATCCCCGTGGCCGCTCTGGAGGCTTTCTGATTTATTATCGTGTTCACAGACAGGCATAATTCCAAAGTCGTGTTTTTCGGACTCAGGGAGGTCTAAAACGCGGAGATACGTCAAAATCTCGAGTTCGATTTTTTTGACGATTAAAATACTTCCTCTTTGTATGCTTCATATACTAGAAAGTAAAAATGATAAGTATAATGCAGAACTTTAGATTTCATGTACTTTTCTTGCTGCTGTGGTGCGGAAGTTGGGAGAGGGAGGTGCCAGCTCAGGTGTCATCTTCTTCATCCGACCGAGGTTCAGAATGACGAGGTCAGTTCCAAAATAGCCGTCGTGTTGCTTCAAAACGGAAAGTTAATATAACTAAAGTAAATATCTGGCTCTGTTTTCAGTGAAATGATAAAATATTAACTAACTAAGCCTTGGATACTAGAAACAACTGACGAGCCTTGGACAGAACGCCGCCCAATGTCCCTATTCCTGATGCAATTACAGCAAAACGAACCTTGGACAGAACGCCGCTCCATGTCCCTGTTCCTGATACCATTACAGCAGAACGAGCCATGGACAGAACGCCGGCCCATGCCTCTGTTCCTGATGCAATTACAGTAAAAATAGCCTTGGACAGAAAGTCTTCAAACATTATTGGACGTGTTTCGACATTCCTTAATTCTACATTTTTTGTTATCTTAACCCTCTCACACCGAGCCAGGCGGTCTAGAAATTTCCCCTTAACAGCGACGAAGGCCGGTCTGAGGCGGTTGGCTTCTTTTGAGGGAAGATAAGGTTCTGAGAGCGCATAGAAAGGTAGGTGGTGGTTCAATGATTCTTGCCAATCACAGCCATTACCGTGAGCCTTAAGGGGAGGTTATAGCAGGGGTGAGGTAAATGACAACACAGGTTCGAAGAGTCCAATTCATATCGTATCATCACAAAAAGGCTCAGTTTGACAGTGGCTGGAAGAATCGCCTCGGGATTAAGTAGTTAAACTATTGTCTAAATAGCTGTCGTGATGTTCAGTCATCTGCAGAACATCATTGCAACTTTCTTCATGCGTCTAATTGTACATTGTATCGCTTTGTGATATCATGTCCAGCAAAGGTGGAACGAATTATAAAATTAAATTGCGAAGCGTGACTCTTTTGATTTCAAGAGTCCACCAATTAGTGTGATGGGAAATTAATTCAATTACGTCTTAAAGACCCGCTTTATATGCATTTTGTGATACATATTAGAATGAGCTCACCTGAGCAATATAAACGGGTTGCAACATCAGAGAAGTTCCAACAAATGTCCCAATGAACGTATAATATGTTAGTTTAAATATGTTTCAGCCATGATAATGAAATCAGCATCAGAGTAGTTCCATCAAATATCCCAATGAACGTATAATATGTTGGTTTAAATATTTTTCAGCCATGATAATGAAATCAGCATCTGAATAGTTCCATCAAATATCCCAACGAACGTATAATATGATGGTTTAAATATGTTTCAGCCATGATAATGAAATGGTAAATTTATTAACGCATAGATTTTACACAAGATGACAAACTAGCCCTTTCACAGTCGCATTAATCTCAAGCAATTTCCTCCCTTAGGGGCACATGATCCTACATGATCCTTTTACTGTCTGCTCGCCAAGTTGTCTCGTTGACGGCGGTCTCTGTTATTTTAGGGAAGACCCATTTCCAATAGTCGGGGTTTTGTTTTATTCTTGACTTCAGTAGTCTCAAAATCATCAATTATAACCTTTCTTAATTGTTAGATTGAAATTATGCAATAACATACTTTTTGGCTTTGCCAGTAATATTTAAATAATTAATATATTTTTGCCACTAAAGTTTATTTCATGTCTTGTGGTAACTTTTAACTTCTCAGCGGATTTTTTAAAGTTGTATTAAATTTCTCAATAAATCATTTTCTTCTTTGTAATGATTAACTGAATTGTTAATTGCTTTAACTGCTTATGCAACTTTTTAATGGTTCGATGTTTAATAAGTTTTTAATCCTTTTTATTACACCAAACTATATTCTCGTCATTTAAACGGCAGAAGCTTTTTGGTGTAATCAGGTCCACGCGTTCCCCTGACTGGGAGATTTTTCTTTGTGTGAAGTGATATTTGGCTTGTTTGACTTAGAACAAGAAGGTCGTACGTGCATCTGCGGGGTCCAAAGGGCCAGTATTCTTACATTCGGCTGTCGCCCTTGCAAACGTACAGACGGTTCGAGAAGAAGAGTCACTATCTTCTGCATATGGTACCATAACGTAGTACCTAAGGCCGTCTTTCATTAATAGAAAATGAAAACTTGATACGAACAAAATAATACATCTGGCGTAGACTCCTGCTTGGATTCCGAAACTTTTTCTACTTCAACAAGACAAACAAGGTCTCAAACCACCATGATCCATCAAGAATAAATGAGCAATTTTTTACTTCTTTTCTTATAAAGGGACAATTTTTAATTTTAATTTTAGTTTAGTAATACGTTCCCGTAATCCCTTTGTAAATAATAATTTAGTAAACAATTGCAATAACAGCCTCAACAGGCTGCAACTGTTCACCAACAACGTATTACGCGTGTTTTTAGTTATATAAATTTGTAATTTTTTTTAATCATTTTTCTTAATAAAATTTCTCATATCCAACCGGCAAGCAGTTGTCGTTTCTGCAAGTTTTGGGGGTATACTGTGGTGTTAAAAAGTGGTAATAAATGTACATCATTCGTGAACTTACACCTACTCGAAATATTCCTCCTGCGATAACCTGTTTCTATATCGACCGCCGTTAACGAGACAACTTGGCGGGCAGAGTTCTCGTTGGTGGATAGACAATATTATCACCCTTATAATAACATCTCTCTTCCCTATTCTGAGACAAGGGCATTATCTATAGAGAGGGTATATCGTACGGAAAATCTTGCTCGGCATAAATTTATGCCATTCCAAAACGGTTATTGTATAGCAGCAAATTAAGATAAAGCTTTTCTTGGTAAAAGCGTATTTATACTTACGTGGTAGTTAAGGCATAGACTCCACAAGACATATATACGCCTTCGGCAATGTCTTAGCATTTTCCAGCCAAGCAGAGAAAAAGTTGTTTTCAAAGTAACCTAAAGGAGATTATATGAACCACATACGGCTGGATCCTTATTATTTTCTCTGACAACGACAGATGATCTTTGAAATGGATCGATCCTCGGATTTTTTCGGAGGGGAGAGCTTTTCTAGAACGCCCCTCATCCTTTGGATGATGTCTTTTTGGGAATGGCGTCTTCGTATTTGTAGAAGCTTCTTACGTTGCAATCGCAGTTGCTCCGAACAGAGCGCAAGATTTGACAGAAAATTAACAGTTATGCTTCATTTTCCTTGTAAAATGATACATATTTCTTGATTGGAAAAGAGAAATAGCTTGATTGACAAATTTGTAAGCCTCAAGCGTGCATGGATTATCCTTTATATTTTAGGAGGATAAAATCTGAAAATATTCTTTTTGTTATATTCTGTTCTCCTTCTTGAAAAATACACAATTCCTGATTTGACCAGCGAAATTGGCGTATTTTTTAAACACGAAGCGTACAGTTATTATCTTTGGGATTGAAGAAAATATAAAATATCAAAGTAATATTTTTGTCATACATATTTTTTGACTGAAAAAGAAAAAATATCTTGATTGGCATATTTGTAAGCCTCAAGCATGCATGGCTTACCTTATATTGGAGAAGGATAAAATCTGAAAGTATTCTTTTTGTTATATTCTGTTCTATTTCTTGAAAAATACACAATTCCTGAGTTGACCGGCTAAATAGCTTGATTGACATATTCTTTAAACATGAAGCGTACAGAAATTATATTTCGGATTGAAGAAAGGATAAAATCTCAAAGTAATATTTTTGTCACATTCTTTTCTCTTTGATGCGTGTTACACAAATTCCTGATTTGAAAGGCGAAAGAGTGTGACAGGCGTGTGCATAAGCTCCAAGATTGTATTAAATGAAGAATGGTGTATTTTTTATGAATTATTGATTAAAAATCCCTTAGTTTTTAAAAGTCAATATGAAAACAGTTTAATTGCTCAATTTCGAGAAGACACTGAGTTAGGATAAATGTTTCTTTAAAAAGAAATAACTTAAAGTAAAAGACGATGGAACTCTTAAATTTATTTTTCAGTAAAGCAGTGAAATATTTGTATTCATAGTTTCGACTTATTCCCAACTATAAACACGTTTCGTAATCACAGACGCAAATTTACTGTCGTATTTCAAAAAAAAATTATACGGCGCAACATTCTAAACAAATAAATCAATTTAAAGTCGAAAAACTTTCTCAACTATTCCCCATCAAAATAAATAAATTGCAATCATTTCTGAACATAGCTTGTATATTATGAGAAATCGTCATGAATGGCCAAAAATTATTCGATCTTCAGAAATTGAATGAGAAAATATTGTTGAGAATAAGTTAGTCTGCTATTAAACGAGTTTTCTTGAACAAACTTCGGGTGAATTATTTTTACTATCTCTAAATGGGTTTTTTCCCAAAAAGATTCGCGTTCCTTGTTATGAAAAGTCACAGAGTAATCATAACATTTATTTTGCGGAACTTCGAATGGAAACAAATTGAGAAGTATTTCTAGGAGCCGAGCTAAATGGCCAAATACAAAGCTATTAAATCCATACGAAAATTGTAATTGATATTTATGCGTTTCATTTTTCTTTGAATTTTAAAATGAAGCCGCTGGTTTAAATAATATTGCAAAAAAGAAGTAATTATAAGCCTTATTTATTTTTATGTGACTCATTGCCATAGAATACATGTAAGCAAATTTAATAATTGTTTTGTTCTTAAATATGAATATTAACTCCCAGAACTGCAATTTAATCGTTATGAAATCGATAAGAAAATTTTACTTGATATTTATGAGATTCATTTTTCTTAGAATTTTAAAATGAAGCCGAAAGCTTAAATAATATAACAAAAAGAAGTAATTATATGCCATATTTACTTTTATGTGACTCATTGCCGAAGATTACATGTAAGTAAATCTAATAATTGTTTTATTGTTAAATATGAATATTAACTCCCAGAACTGCAATTTAATCGTTATGAAATTCATTCGAAAATTTTAATTAATATTTATGAATTTCGTTTTAATTAGAATTTTAAAATGAAGCCGCTGGCTTAAATAATATTGCAAAAAGTAAGTAATTATGTGCCTTATTTCCTTTTACGTGACTAATTGCCATAGAATACATGTAAGTAAATCTAATAATTGGTTTCTTGTTAAATATTAATATTAATCCCTAGAACTTACATTTAATTTAACTCATAATTAGATGCCACAATTTATTTAAGACATTTATTGCTATTTCCAACCATTTAAAAACGGAAAAGAGCCCTAAGATACTCTAGCGTGTCCAAGATATATTTTTGACTTTTAAATACATTGTTACGTTAACTTAAATACGTCTTTAAACCTCAAAAATTCTGTAATTCGATACACGAGTCTGACTTCTGATTTCTGTACAAGAGGTTAAAAATTTTTATCTTAAAAAATGTTTTTTAACTATTTAATCCCTAGGCGACCTTTTTCCTTCTAGCTCCTTTAAAACCTTGACTTTTTGGGAGGAAACGAAATGAATTGGACTCTCCCAATCTGGGTGGTCATTTACCCTTCCATCCCGCCCCGTGATATAACCTTCCCTTAAGGCGCACGAAAATGGGTTGTGGTTTGCCAGGACAATTGGACTCCCCCCTAATATGCTTATCTCCTAAGCGATCTCAGAACATCACCTCCCCTTCAAAAGAAGCTAACCGCCTCAGACTGGCTTTTGTCTCTGTTCAGGGGAAATTTTTAGACAGCCTCGCTCGGTATGAGAGGATTAATGCATTTTATTTAATGTAATGTTTCTTTTAAAATTCATTTTATGTAGATTTTATTTTCTATCTACAAATGAGATTTTATAGCTTTTCAGAATGGCGTCAAAATCTTCGACGCCATTGTTTTTTGGTAAACGTCTTTACGATTGCCATTTACTGTTCAGCAATAGATTCCAAGACTACCACTCTTGGACGATTTTACACCGGAAAGGGGTATCAGGCTATGAGTCATATGAGCGCATTTCCGGAGTTCTTAGTTAGATCACGCTCAGTAAAATGTAAACATCGCCCTTCCATTCTGCACTTTCCCCCTATTTTGATGAAAATAATTTCGCCCTGCGCATGCGCAAAAGCGCGGAGGGTTTCCGAATCCGTTGCTAAACAATAACTACATCTTACCTTACTTTTTATCGTGATACCACTTCCTGTTTACTTTTTAAAACATACAACTGATTTAAGCATTGTCAGCGGAATCCTAATCAAGTCGACTTTCATCTTGTGAAAGCATGAATTAATCTCATGGTTTGTCACGGTAAGTGCACAGATTTGGAAAATTGGATGAACCTGTAATTGTACAGAAGAATGAGACAAATAAAAATATTTTTCTATTTCTATCATTAGAATCTATCTAATACTCAATCATGAATTTTATTATTAGCAAAGAAGTAAATTAAGTGCATGGAAAAAATTAAACGATTTCTAATGGAAAATTAAAAACTTACTTTTTTAATGGGGTAAAAAGATATAGGCTCAGTATTTTTTCCCAAAAATTACGGCTCTCAATTTGTTAACGATCGAAAATCATTGATCATAGCTTATTAAGAGATCTGTTTTAAAATCGTGGCCAGAATTCTACTGAAGTCTTTATTTAATATTCAATAAAATATACAATAAGAAACTTAAAATTGCACGTAAGGCGCTTATTAAAGATATATTCACGTTGACTGTTTTTTTACAAAATTTGAGGAATGAATTATTGGTTTACAAATTCATTGTGTAAGAACCGAGAATAAATTGCCAATCATTTGAATGTTCATTTCATAATGTCTCAAATATGGTACACTGGTTATCGTAATTTTTAATCGACAACTATCCTACCCTTTGAAAGGTGTAAGGCCTATGTATAGTTGACAAAGAAGAACGGGTTTATTTAACAAAAAATATAAATGCGCGATAAAAAATCCTCATTTGAGAAAACAAAATAGTCATATAGAACAGAAATAAAGGCCTAAAGGAAAGATGGCGATTGAGAAAAAAGACGTTTCATAATCATATTGGAAAGAAAATTACAATGCAATTATAATAGAAAAAACATGAATCGGATGTACCTGGTGGAAATAGTTTAAATTCAAATTACAGATTTAATGGTAAAACGTGGAGAAAAAATAAATTTCATAATAAACATATGAAATAAAGATTAAAGTATATAACACCATTTCAAATAATAACATTCGCAATCTAGAAAACCAACTATACTTGGATTACACACGTCGACAGAAGACAATGTACAAAGCACAACAATCTTTAAAACAAATTGCACATTGCAATATAAATTACTAACTGCTACATTCTTCTAAAATAATGCACTAAGAACTATATTAATTCATCTAAAAAGTACTAAGTACTAAACTAATAAAATAATAAGTACTACATTCATCTAATGAATGAATGATGTTTGATCCAAAGGACAGTATCCAAAATTACTGTACTAATAAAACAATAAGTGCTACATTTATCTAAAGAATGAAACATCATCCCAAAGAACATTAACTATTCTTATTTTTTATCAACTACTATACTAATAAAACAATAAGTGCTACATTTATCTAATGAATGAAACATCATTCCAAAGGACATTATCTATTTTTATTCTTCCTCAACTATTATACAAATAAAACAATAAGTGCTACATTTATCTAAAGAATGAAACATCATCGCAAAGAACATTAACCATTCGTATTCTTCTTCAACTACTATACAAATAAAACAATAAGTGCTACATTCATGTAACGATTGAAATATCATCCCAAAGAATATTAATCATTCTTAATCTTCTTCAACTACTATACAAATAAAACAATAAGTACTACATTAAACTAAAGAATGGAACACTAACCATTCTTATTCTTCTTCAACTACTATACAAATAAAACAATAAGT
>BGPR01006993.1:42681-55933 GCA_013235015.1 Araneus ventricosus
GAATTGAAAGCTGTACAAGTGGAGGAGTTTTCAAGAGCTTTCGACGATTTGTACATGCGTTGTCAGAGGTGCATAGTATTCGACGGGGACTCTTTTGAAGGACTGCAAACAGTTTCCATGTGTGGCCTACTCTATGTAATACTTATTTCAGCATTCACCTTACTTATTGGCCAAACTTGTGTGTTATTGATGTGCAGTATTTTAGAGAATTGTATCTGAAATAGGATACAATGATTTTATTTTCGCCTTATTTTGAGAATTTTTTTCAATAGCTCCTTGCTTCGCTTTGAATTCGTTTTTTCTACCAAAAAATTTTTAAACACGAGAACAAAAGCTATGCTTTTACATCTTTTAATAGAATGCAATGTATTTTTCATATTTCATGGTACACACGTTTTATGTTCCCCGTTACTTGGTTGCATTATTTTTTCTCCTATTATTAATTCTTATAAGAATGATACAGCTAACATATGAAGACATTGGTTAATACAAAAGCTTGGTTAATAGTAACACTTATTTCTAGCTAGTTTTCTATGTTGAAACTCTGTAATTTAAGCTCTCAGGATTTTATTTATTTTTTGAAAACACTTTTATACCATTTATCATGTAATTGTTACCACCTTCGTTCAAGTTTTTGAAACAAAAATTAACAAAGTCAATCATAAAATAAGAATAGACGCATAACATTTTGTGAATTTACTGAAATTCTGAATTCTTTGATAGAAAGCTCAGAAAACGGACAGTTCAAGAAATCTGTGCCACATTTCTGCAGATTTTAAGAAACTGGATGAAAGAAAAAAATTTTGCTATGATTTTCACCGCAAACAAAACATATTATTTGCAATTCCCTTTGTTACTGTTTCTTTTTGAAAATTAGCCGACAAAGTTCATTGCTCTAGTTCGTTTTTTTCGGTGAGGGCGTTTTCACCGGCGACTTGCACTCCTTGTGTTCCGAAACAAAGCGTTAAAGTGCGCGTTATCATATCGCTGTCTTCATCTAATCGATTATTCGATTCATGGTTTCATCGATAGACGCAACACACCGACTAAGAGATGGATGGTGTGTGTGTGCGCGCGGAGGGAAAGAATTTCCACTGGAGGAATCTCGAAGCCTCCTGATTGGTGGGAGAGGGAAAGAACCCGGCTGTAAAGGGGGGAGCTAGCGTGCTTTCTGGTTTGGGAGAACAGATTCTAACATTCCACGGCGCGTGATAAAGTGGAACCGTAAATCTAGCCGCTATCGAGAGAATTTCTACAGCGTTTTCACACTCAGCTTTGAGCTTGCAAAACGCGGTGTGCGGCGAAATGTCGCCATATGTGACATTCGAGCGAGATTTTTAAATGCCGGCGGAAGCACATTTTGAAAGCTCGTGAAAATCTGCCGGATGTCACATGATTGGGATGGATGTAGTGAAGAGTTATGGCGGTAAGTGGAATGTCATTCGTCTTTCCATGCGCTTTCGACTGTCACTGTTTTTTGCCCCCGGCAACTTTTTAGTTTTAAATTTAATGGCTAAGTTTGTATTTGTTATTGTTCCGGTTCTGAAAGTTCCATAAAGGCAGTTGTAAAGTAAGAAAATTTTTATATATATATATATATAATTTTATGGAGAAAAACTTTTATTTTATTGCGCTCCATCCATGTGTTCTAAACATTCTTGTTTATCAATTTACTGAAGAATTTTAGCTAAATGAAATCAGATACCTATTGATTTTGGACAGATTTTGGTTTAAAATTTAAGGAGTGGAGGAAAAAATTAGAATAGTTTTCATTATAAACTCATTTACTAAAATATTTTTATAAAAATTTATGAACTTTGTTCTTGTTCCTGTTCTGAAATTTCCATAAAGGTAGTTGGTAACTAAAAGAGCTCAAGAAAAATATGATATATATATATATGTATATATATCTTTTATTCCGCACTATCCATGTGTTCTAATCATTCTTATGCATTCATTTACTTAAGAATTTTAGTTGATTTTGGGCAGATAAGGATTTAAAAGTTTAGGAATTAAGGAAACAATTGGAATAGTTTTCATTATAAACTCATTTATTAAATTTTTTATAAAAAATTGTGTACGTTGTTTTAGTTCCGGTTCTGAATATATATATATATATATATATATATATATATATATATATATATTATAGCAAAGAACTTTTCTTTTATTGCTCTCTATCCATATGTTCTAACCATTCTTGCTTATAAATTTACCGAAGAATTTTAGATACATGAAATCAGATACATGTTGATTTTGGACAGATTCTGGTTTAAAATTTAAGGAGTTAAAGAAAAAATTAGAATTGTTTTCATTATAAATTCATTTACTAAATTTTGTTATAAAATTTTATGTACTTAATCAACGTATAAAAAATACAATACATATTTTTTATAAAGCATAATATTAATTTTACTGCACATTATCCATGTGTTCTAAACATCCTCGTTTATAAATTAACCGATAAAATGTATTTTAGTTAAATGAAATTAGATATACGGTGATATTGGGTAGATTACAGTTTAAAATTTAAGAATTTCAAGAAAAAATCAAAATACATTTTATTGTAAACTCATTTATTACAATTTACAAAAAACTTTTTGTACTATTTCCACTGTAGAATTTTTATTAACCCTCCACATATTTAATAGCTGACTTTGAATGCAAAGTCATATGCCAAACACTGAACGTATTTTGCAAACAAAGAACGAAAAATAATGCATCTATATTTTTAAAAATAATTTTCATTTATTGTAATTCGGTCATGCTTTTGTATATTAAAATGTTTTGTGTATGATTGGGACAGATATAGTGAAGAGTTATGGCGGTAAGTGGTATGTTATTCGTTTTTTCGTGCATTTTCAATTGTCACTGCTTTTTGTCCACCCCAACAACATTTTGGTTTTAATTTCAATGGCTGAGCTTGTATATTTAATCTGTTCTGAAATTTGCAAAGAGAAAGAACATAAGAAAAAAATTATATTTTTATAGAGAATAATTTTTATTTTGTTTTGCGCAATTCATGTATTTTAAATATCTTGCTGTTCATAATATAAAGGAGTTTTCGTTAAACGAAAGCTGCTATATGTTGATGGTAGATAGATTATGATTTGAAAAAATTAAGAACCGAAGAAAAACATCAGAATAGTATTTATTTTTTATCATAGTTTTTTAAACTTTTCTGTGCGTATGCAACGGTCATTTTTTTCATTCCACAACTTTAATGACCGGCTTCCTATGCAAATCCTGAACCGAAGATTCAACGCTCTTATTGAAAAAGAAGAAAACATATAGTTAAAAATAATCTGTATTGTTATTTTATAGAAAGTAATTTTTATTTTATTGTAAATCATCCTTACGTTCAAAAACCAGCTTTTTCTTGTGCGTGAGTTCTCAGACAAAATAAATTTTCATTTCATGAACGCAGCTTCTTGATAATATTCTAATGAGCTTGGAAAAAATTATAAGGGCTGGTTAATTTTAAAAAAATACCTTTTTGTAATGTAAGCTGATTTATTGCATTTTTTCCAAATAATTTTCTGTCATTTTAAATGTACTGCTTTATTTCCAATTGAAATGGCCGACTACTCTTTATATTTTATATAAATTACCCTAAATATAAGTATGTACAGCATCTGAATAGTAAAAATATTTTTTTTAAATATAAGAAAAATCTCTTAGCCTTTCCAAATTTCAGACATTTTGTATATTTAAATTTTCTACCAACGAAAATGTTTTTTTCAGTTAACAATCAGTTTCGTACACAATGCGTGAACTTCATTTTATAATCAAAATTTAATATTAAGATTTTATACTATAATTTATATTTTTAATTTATTTCAGCATAAAATTTAGTTTTATTCTTTTAATTAAGTTCCATTCAATCCAATCTTGCCTTGCGCTGCTAATAATTTTTGAAGACTAGCAGCAGGAGAAAAATATTAAAAGGATCAACATTATTGGAATAATAAATTGGATATTTATGATGCAAACTCTAGTTATGCTACAGTTAGAATAATTGCAATATTTCAAAAGGTAGTAATGGTTTGTAGGTTCGAAAGGTAGTTTATTTAAATCCTCATTCAATAAAGTGCTTTCACGTAATGATTAGTCTAATGATTTATAAGGAAAACGTCTGGGTGAACTATTCTAACCCTCAGACTAACAGGTTGCTTTCTTAATGATTTTTGGTCTCTTATTTGAAAGCTTTAGTTGATGGTGCTATATGATATCTCGCTTGAATTTAGGTCACTTATGTCCGATGTTCGTGATTTTGCTGTTAAGTGCATGGTAGTTTACAATAATTGTAAAGTTCCTATTTTCGTACACTTAATTTTGCTTGATTGCTATGCTTTGAACATAAACCTTTTAAACATTTTCATTCCACTCTTGTTAGCTTGCCTTTCCCAATTGAGAGAAGCCTTATTTTCATAAATTATGTTCTTGAAAAAAAAATCTTCATAATGTTCCGACACATTAAATTTATACATTTTAGACTTTTATTTCGATTCTTTACTTTTATCTTTTTTGTTTCATGAAATGTATATTCTGTGCACTTTTTTGATTAATAGATACTAGGCTTTAGTAACAAGCAGATGCATTGCTATAGTAGTATTTTGCTCCAAGAAAATTTGCATTCATTTATTCGTTTATTGAATACTAGCCGCCTCCGTCGACCAGCTAGAATAAGATTTCATTTGAATCTTGCATCATTTTATGCTCATAGCTCACTTAACAACGTAATTTTTAACTTCAGATTGCAGTAAATATGTAACCCATGTTCTGTAGTGACCTTGGATTTGTTCTGTTCATTGTCTACATAAATGTCCCTTACTTATTACTTTCATTTATATTTTACTTAATTAAAATTTCAGAAAGGGCTCCGAGGTATACATTCCCTTCCTCCAAAGTACGTTTGTGCCAAATTTCGTAGCTCTAGGTGCTGCGGTCTGCCCTGTAGAGCGCCAACACACACACACAGACATACTTCTTTATTATTAGTAGAGATTCAATTTAAATTTAAATACGCCTACTGTTGAAACGGTATTTTCTCTCTTTTATTTGTATTAACTGAAAGAAATGTCTACTTCTCTATATTTTTTTTCTGAAATAATATTTTTCACTAGATTCCATAATGGTGTTTAAGGCTATTTTCAAAAATATTTTACTATCAATGAGTAGGAAAACTAAACATGTAATGATAACATAAGTGCTGTTCGAATAGTAAGATCTGTGATGCAGCAAGAATTCTCTGACAATTTGGGTGTAAAATTATTCGGAATTTCGTTTTAAAATGCATTTAAAAGCAAGGAAAACATAAATAGAAATACAAACATTTATATAAAACATTTATCATCATAATATAACCGTTTTCCCAGACGGTATTCACAAGAACACAAAGAATGTAGTACCGCCAGTAAGCAGTAGATAGAAGCGGAAGTTATAAGTTATATTTTTAATTATGAATTTATTTTAATTAATTAATTAAAATCTTTTTCCTCTACCATGGAGTTAATTTGCACCAAAACTTACCTAATGATGCAAAAATAATATTAAAAAATTTGCTGGTAACTTATTTTAGATTTTAAGGATTTAAAAAATAGAAGTGGAATTAGTAGAAAATGATGTATAAGAAATAACATAAAATTTGCTACTTTTGGTCGTATTTCTTAAACAAAAATATTCATATTATTTTAGATATATTCCTGAAAAGAATTATTTTTTTACACTGGTTATTAGATAGTAATTTTAAAAAACCCATTTTCTTCCTATTGTGATATCTCGGACATGGTTATTACTTTATACTGGATTTTTAAAATTGTTTTAAGAAGGACCGAACCTTGGCAGATACAAATTAAGTACTTTATACTGGATTTTTAAAATTATTTTAAGAAGGACCGAACCTTGGCAGAAACAAATTAAGTATTAAAAAGGGATTTTTAAATTTTTTTTAAGAGGACCGAAACTTGGTAAAATAATGTATAATAATTTAAGAGTCCACCCAAACTCATATCGCTGCAGGACAGCCTACAAATTTATTTCCCCAAATTCAGTATCTGACACCTATTTTAAAATTTAAAGTTTATGAAGTTTTTAGTTTCTTAAACAATAATGTTTACAATTCATTTTTTCTTCTTTTTTATGCTTATAAATCTGTGTAATTGGAAATTTTTTTCCCTATTAAACTATAATTGAGATTAATAGGTTTTACTATTTTATTGTACCAGTACTGTTAGAGAATAGCTGTGGGAGTTATATATCTGTAAAACAGGTTTCTTTGCTATTGCCCATTGCACGCAGAGAAACAAGACTACACCTGGATATTAACGATGTCCTGAGCTATAAAAGCATATTAACTCTCTGAACCCGGCTAGAGTGAGAATTCCAGTGCCTCAAAAACTGAAGTAAATTTTCATTCACGAAAACAGAATGAAATCCTTCCTTTCTTCACAGAAATTCCATGAGGACGACACACAAGTTTGGGTGATCAATTGCACATGAAGAAAGAAACCTCACTCAGGCTCCCGAAACCGATCGAGTCCGGTCTCTGTCAAATGGGACGGTTTGAGGTGAATTAGGACTCATAGAGTTGAAAATGGTCAAAATAAAATTAAAAAAATGAAAGTAGCTTTTCCTTTTTCCGTGAAAACTTGACTGACAACGGCCATGATATAACAATTAGAGCTAACCAATTATTAACCAATTAACGTCCAGCGTTCTATTTATAACACAGTTATATTTCTTTTCCATGGCTAAACCGAACGCATTCCATTGTTTCATTATTGCTTTGTTTAATAACTCAATATATAGGGGAAAGTGGGGTAAAACCGGTAGCTAAGACTCGAAGGCCTGTTGCAGTAAAACTATTGGACATAAAGCATGTCAAATTGTATTAAAATAATAATTGTTTATCTTAGTACAATATATTTTTCAAGGGAAAAGTCATAGTTTTACTATTATTGATATTTTTCTAAAAAAATGTCATACCATCGGGTTTTACCCCACTAGTAGGGTAAAACAGGTTACATATGTTATCTCTATGGGGAATTAGGAAACCTCGATTTTCAGTAGAAAAGTAGTTCATATTTTTATACTGTATGAAGATTTAAGAAAATTAGTTACAAAACTCACACGCAAAGCAGTTGTCTTCTTTCCCTCCTCCGCTGGAGCCTTCGAGGGCACAGCTGAGACAGTTTCTGTATTGGATTTACCTTTCTTTTTTATTTAAATTAGAAAATGCATCATTAAAATTTAAACAATCACCGTTTGATGTGTTTTTGTCGTCTTCATCGGAGGAATCATCATTACTGACTATCTTGCGCCACTTGGAGAACCTGGCTTTACCTCAAGTGCGGACTTTATAAAAAACGAAATAGAACCGCGCAAATATTGGACTAAATCTTTATTGTTTGGTAAGGTATAAACCCTTAGTAAACGTATAATAAGCTGTGCTAGGTATAGTGTTTATATCTGTAATGATTATTATATAAGGATGCTTTAAAATCGAACGAACATTAGAGAGTTGACACCTTAAAAAATAAACTTTCACAGACGCAGTGAATTAAATAGCAACATCACACCACTATGACTGTTCCCTTTTATTGAATAGTAGAGTGTAATTCGGTATTTGTCCGCTAGAAAGGAAAATTAATAGCGCTAGAATAAAGGGTAACCTGTTTTACCCACTACCTGATTTTATCCCATTCCCCCTTATTCCCAAACCCCACTGGCAACAATTTTCTACTGGCATATACTACTAATTAGCAAGATTTTGTCGTCATTTTGGATTTTTTAGTTCTTTCCTTTGATTTATTCCTGCGGTAATGCAAAAAATTCAAATTATGTTTTATATATTTTACTGTATATTATAAATCTCCTAATATATGTTTATAAGAAAGGATTTTTTAGAAAATATATCTACTACCGATTTTTTCGAAACTTTTTCTAAAAAATCAAATAAAAAAATACTAAGAAATATTTTCTCATTTCAATTTTACTTCGCAGATACATTTCGCAGATAAATTAATCCTGGTGCTCTTAACATAATTTAAAAGATATGCACTAAAATCTATGCTTTATGTTAAGTTGTCAGTTAACGTGCTTTAGCATAAAAATATAGCAAATATAACAAGGAATTTGTCGTCTTGTTAAATAAAATGAAATTATTAATAAACAAACAGAGGGATAGCAGATGTTAAATTAAAATTATTAATTTTATTACTTTATATTATATTTAACTTTATTACATTATTGAACAATTATAGTTATATATTGGCCAAAGATAGCGTTGGATAATGATAAGAATCTGGACAGCAAATTCGAGATTCTATTAAACAAAATTCTGCTTCTTATATCTGCTGATAGTGTACAAGATCACCTATCTTTCCAAATCTTATTGATATTGGTGTGCCGTGGAAGTTCATAGCGGGGTTGACGGCTGAAGCGTCGTCCTGGTTATCTAATGAATATTCCGACCGTGATGGCCTAGTGGTAAGGTGTCGGCTTCGGAGCCGGGGAGTTACAGGTTCTAAACCCGATTCCACTAAAACTCCTTCGGGTATTTTGCCTGTTGCACGCTAAATCATACGTAGGGATCAACGCCTTCCCGCCGGTGTGGTGCGCATGTTTGGAGAGGGGGTGTGAACTCAGGCTTCGTCCCAGTCTTCTGACAGAGGTTCAAAATTAAGAGGTACGTCCGAAAATAGCCCTCGTGTTGCTTCCAAACGGGTCGTTAATATAAATTAACCAGTGTTTCTCAACTTTCCATTGTTTGCGACCCAATTTTCATAACCCCCGTCTCAAACAATAACCATATTTATACAATAATAATGCATTGTGCAATACTGATACAATCGATCCTATTTATAAGTATATTATATCAGTGTGAATGTGTATTTTATTTTTACTATGTCAGAATGTATTTTGCTTTACTGTCCTTTCAGTAAATTAATAATTTTTTTCAAAATATTTTCTTTTCGATATGCTCGCGCCCCCATTTAGTTTTATCACGCCCCCAATTAGTGTTGTCAAGCCCCCATTTAGTGTTATCACGTCCCACAGGTTGAGAATAGCTGAAAAAACCCTTTCGCGTTCATTGGTTTCATTGACAGTGAAACCACACATTGAGTTGATACATTTTACTGGACATGGGCGAAACGTATTGCAATTTCTTTTTCATCACTTAAGAGCCAGATATATAGGCCAACTTATATAAAAATTCCAGTTCAATACCGTTAGTATTCATATAGATACCGGCAATGCAGGAACTAAATTGCTTTAGATCTCTACGAGAAACAAAATGATGTGGGTTCTTGCACAAATTGATATTTTTTAAAATTGAATCTTCAAAAGTAATATTGCATTTTATGAAGGTTGAATATTCCGAATACTCATGTAGACTTATAAATTAAATACATAATTTAAATTGCATTTCGATGATAACTTATTTGGAGGAAAAACAGACCGTTACCGTTCATTGGTTTCACTGCGAAACCACAAATTTCTTGAAAATAAAAGTTGTTAATTTCTTACGTTTACTTATTTATGATCATATATATGTTTAACACCGAGTTTTGAAATAAATTTAGTAATTTTCAAAACGAAACATGTAGTGACCTTGAAAGGAATAAACTAAACCGAAATAAATTCAAAATTTTGTGTTTCGTTGCAAAAAAAAATAGTTCGCCAATTATAGTAGTATCTTTAATGCAAAAAATCAAATTCAACTTTGTAATCTCAGTCATATTTTGTAAACGAAGTAGTACTGTGCTTCAGCAAAGAAAAATACATTTCAATTATACATCATAATAAATACTTGTCTGGTGCATAAGTGTGTCTATTGTTGCAAAAGTCTTTCTGTGGGTGTATGGTGTAAACAGTCCAACACACATGATAATGAAGAATGAAGGTTTATTTGCAAATATGCAAGAAAGCACAGGTACAGGAAACAATAGTTCTTGCACAGATTAGCAATGCAAACAGACAACAATTCACAGGTAATAACAGTTCAGCACTTCGAAATTTAGCAACACAAACAGTCAGCAAATAACTAGTAATGACAATAACAGCACTTTCAATAGCGCTCAGCTCACCAGCTTCCTAACTCGCACTGCAGACGAAACTCTAAAGTCGTTCCAGTGGATCAACACTGCTAATGTTCGGCATCTAACAGCCTACTAGCTCGATCAGCGGATAGAACTCCAAAGACATCCTCGCACCAAGGTGATCCCAGTCGATCAACACACACTCCGTCATACAAGAGCTCTCCTTATATAGTCTTCCCCGGCAGGCCGTGAAGTCACATGGAATCTTCTAGTACATTCAAGCGTATCTTCTCTCCTAATGGAAATATCGAGAAGATTCCAGCACCTTTGAAATCCCATATTTCGTCGCCAAGGTCGGAGAATCAGACGTGGCTGCTGCTAGTTATCCCATACTTATCCTTGTAAAACTCTCTTCCCAACCATAAGACTCACATTGCTGGGAAGCGACTTTCCATGTTTGTAAAACTATAGTCATATCGCTAAATATCAATTATATGTCTAAAAAAAGTTACATTACCATGTTTCAGCAAAGAAAAAACATCTTAATTATTCGTCATGATAAATACTTGTCTTTTGTTTAAAATATTCTATATGCCGCCTAATATTTGTATCGAACCTGTAAACAATTTTATTTGTCCTTTTGTCTCAAAAAACTTTTTCCCTTGAAAATTATTGCGAAATCAACATACAAAACATTTAGCAATCGCCAGTTCTGTGAAAACAACTCTAATACTTATATTGTTATGATGAATAATCATTTCACAATTTAGCAAGAAATTGCTGATGAAATTCTGAGAAACAATTCGCATTACTTCTTCTATAATAGAATACTGTCGAATTCAACATTTTTAAAAATCGTTCTTTTTACACATCATATAGAATGTTGTAAGGCAATATCTTTCGATATAATTTTTCTTGGTCTGGAAATTTATCAAGTTTTCTGCTGATCCTCACTCAAAGAGAAGAGTTTTTCCATTAAATTTATTGTTCAGGCTGTTGAAGATTGCGCAAATAAGTTATTATTTGAAATGAAAATATTATTTTGTCGTCTCCAGGTATCCGATAAGTGATTTGTTGTTTTAGAGAAGTCCAACCAATCGCTTCTGTAATTTCAATGTTGC
Organism: Araneus ventricosus; assembly: GCA_013235015.1. Taxonomy (NCBI): domain Eukaryota; kingdom Metazoa; phylum Arthropoda; class Arachnida; order Araneae; family Araneidae; genus Araneus; species Araneus ventricosus. Next base: position 53,846 of record BGPR01006993.1, read on the forward strand.
AAGTTTCTAAGTAGGATAAGAGAAATTTCGACAGAGCGTCTTTCATTAAAGAAAAATAGCAAATTAAAAAAAAAATAAAAGAATCCAACATCATTTACAAATTGGTAAAATTCATAAAAGTTCGTTATGAATATGTATCTTTTTGTTTCAAATTTTGAATTAAAATATCGGAAACCTCATTTAATTATGCAAAGTGTGCGTAGGTTGTTAAAGGAACATACAACTGTTAAACGTTGGAAAATTTTCAATTTTATGAAAAAAAATTATATTATTCCCCAATCTTTTCTGAACAATTTAAAACAATCCACGTTAAAAAACCCCATTAATTACGAAAGTTATGAAGGAACATGTATCAACGGTCCAACGTAAACATTGAAAATGGCACTATCTTAAAAGCGCTATATCTCAATATATATATATTTATATTGCGCGCACAATATCGCAAGAACTATTGAATATTTTTACATAAAACTTTTACTGAATATGTATTGTGCTATGTTCTACAAATTTAACCATAATTTTTGTCTATATTTTCTCCAATGAAGTTTTGTGGGGTAGGTAGAAAAGTTGAAATTTTAACTATTTTTAACATTTTATTTTAAATTGGTATTTAAAATAAAAATAAATAATACACCACAGTTTATTTAAATTTAAATGTTAATAAACTGTGATTCAGTTTCTTAAACAGACTATTTGGATTACTTTAGATACCCATAATAGTGTGTTTAGACCAATATTTTATTCGTAAGAATGCACGCAAGGTGACTATATCATTATTTCTTCAACAATTACACACATTCATTTCTGTCTCAAGTAAATAAATACCAATATAAAGGTTTGAAGATGTGTGTACTATAACAGATATTTTTCTAGGGAAAAAAGTGAGTTTGTGAATCCCATTGTTTCAGAGATATAATGTATCGAATTTTACAGTTTCCCTCCCCATTTTATAGAGGTTTAAGAGTCGTATGTCCCCTTAAAGATATTGGCAATTTCTAAGGAATAACAGATTAAGGGGTTAACAGATAATTTAGATTCCAAATTACGCATATGTTGACTTCTGTTTCTAGACGAGAATGTGTGTGAATGTGAATGCATTTCTTCACAGAAGATTTTAAAGCATAGTTCGATATAATTAATACTTCAATCTCAGCTGATGTTTTACATGTTCTAAGTTAAGTTTTGAGTAAATTCTTAATAGTTGTTTAAAAGAAATGTTTCAGTTTTCGCCCAAGTTTTCTCAGATCATAGCGGGTTGCTATATGCGACATTATAATAGAGTTGACCACCAATTAGATGAATATTTCAGACGTGATTTCTATGCTGCACAAGTATAGAGGGTTAGTTAATTTTACAGATATTTTCCTGAGCTAAAATTGGATGGAACTAAACACATTTGTTAATTGGGATATATATGTTAACTAATATTTTAAATTTCATGGGTATTTAAATTAATCAATTCAAGAAAAATCACGATTGTTGGATTAATTTTAGAAATTCAAAATTAAATTATTTTAGATAATTTAAGATTAATTTTCTTGTGTATGCTTGTTGATGATTCAAGTATTGTTATTCATTTTCAAGGCATTTTTATAGTACATGATATGATCTGAAAATAAGTAAGTATAATAATTTAGTATAATAATACCTAAAAGGATATGTAAGTAATTGATACAAATCTAACATTTTATTGCAAATTTTCCAGTTTTAATTTGGGGAACGACTTACACAACCTTTTAGGTATTATGAAAGAAAGTTATTTGGGGAACACAACAGGGACAATAAAAATGCCTTGAAAACGCACAACAATACTTGAATAATCAACGAGCATAAGAAAATTTTAAATGCATAACAATACTTGAATCATCAAAAAACATTAATATTCTTGTGCATGCTTGCTGATGATTCAAATATTGTTATGCATTTTAAAGGCATTTCTATTGTCTCCGATTTATACTGCAAATAAATTTCTTTCATAATACCATAGTACATTTCAAACATAAATTACATATATTTGCATACCAAACCATGAAGAGGATTCGAGGATTAGACTACAAGTCATACCGATATCTAATGCATTTTTTGCTC
>BGPR01006993.1:55943-75041 GCA_013235015.1 Araneus ventricosus
CATGAAGAGGATTAGACTACAAGTCATACCGATATCTAATGCATTTTCTGCTTTAAGGTATCCGACTGTGTTCGGAGACATTTTTTTGAAAAATAACTTATATATATTTTTTAATGTTATTTTTCATCTGCATATGTTTTAAAACTATGAAAATATTGTAAAATTAGGCTTTCAAAATAATATTTTTTTAAAAAAACCGAGAAATTTGAAGAAAAATGACTAAAATATTTACCTTACGCTAACAGCCATAGACAAAATCATATTCCAAAGATACATAAATCCTTGTAGGAGTACATTTTTATGACAGATATTTGTGTTACGCTCTAAAATATTTCTTGTACTTCAAAATGGTTTGAGATAGAGCTGAACATAGTTACTAAACTGGTAATTTTTCGTAAAAAATGCTCTTCGTTTATATTTAAGCACTTAAAAATAATATTTGATTTTAAAATTGTCCTTAGTTTTTAGAGGAAAACATCAAGCATATTACAGAAAACAATCTCGGAAAATTTCATATCAATACTTGAATAACTTTTTGAGAAATCATTGTTACGGTCGACAGTTTTCCTCAAAAATATCATTTCTCAGAAAACACATTTAAAGTTTTTACGCAACATAAAATAATGCTTACAGTTCGGTAATGAAACAGCTGTAACTCCATTTGTAATTCACGAAGAGTAAAAAGTGAGACAGTTCTAGAAAGCTGATTAAACAGGCTACAAAATTAAGTCATAAAAAGTTTTCGATAATTTCATCAAAAACGACGATTTTAAACCAGTCGGATACCTTAAGGTAATATTTTATTTTTGAAATGAAAATTGGCTTTAAATTTAGATTTAAAAATGCCCTGAGTTGCCTTCAAGCAACATCCCCAATTTTATATTCTAAAATATTGAAAATAAGACTGAAGCTCGAATGCCTGCTGTTGCCACTAGCATAAATGCTAAAAATGTTATTAAATCAATTTATAACATACTAGCCGCATTCGGAGAACAGCGTGTTCTCCGGAAATATAATTTCAATTGAATCTTGCTTCATTTTATATCCATGGTTCCCTTAACAACGTAAGCAGATCGTAGCAGATATTTAACCCATGTTCTATTAGTGGCCTTGCACCAGTTCTGTACATAAATGTTCCTAATGCAGTGAAATAACTGACAGTTTCATGTAACATCTAATTGCAATTTGTCAGAGCCATCTTCACTTTCTTATTCCTTTTCCAAAATATCCATTTGATTTCAATTTTAAAATGGCGCAACACAATTTATGGCCAGCGGCATGTTTGCTGAATTCAAACATGTTGAAAAAGGAATGAAAACATAGCAGTCATAATAATTCAACTTACTGGATATATTTCTTCATATACCTAATATCTCAGAGAGCTTGGTTATTAGATACCATAAAAATTTTGATGAAATAAAATATGAAAGCAAAATGTATTTGGGTTATTACCTTAGCTTTCAATAATGAAAGAGAAACACTCAATAAAATATTTGTTTACACAATGAAAATGTTTTGAATTTCGTTGCAACAATGAAAAGTATTGTTGTAAATTATGCCAGAAAATATTTTTAAAAGATTACTAGCTGCATGACCCGGCATTGCACGGGCAATCTTGAATAATGGGATATTCCCGGCGGAGAGAAGTGAGGCCTTGGGATCCATATTTTTTCATATGCCCGGCTCCGTTTTTTTTCAACAAATATTGTCACTTACTTTCCCCAACAAATGTAAATATTCTTTCAAATCTAGTCTTTTTATTACTAATTTTCATATGCCCTCCTCCGGTTTATTTTTTATTGTCGATATATTTTTATTGTCGCTGTTGGTTATATTTTTATTGTCGCTAACGTAAACGTTCCGTTCCCTCCAAAATGTAAAAACTCCTTTGAATCCTATATTGTTTAATTAAAATTTTTAAATCCAACCTTTTAATTACCTTATAGTTAATAACCCAGCGTTTCTCGGAATCCACATTTTTTCATATGCCAGCCTCTGTTTTTTTTCCCTTCAAATATTGTCACTAAGCTTCCCCAACAAACGTAAATCTGTTTTGAATCCTCTCTTGATGGATTAAAACTTTCAGTTCTAGCCTTTTTACTACCTTAAAGCACTTTGGTTTGAATGAAAACGCGAGAATTCTTATGCTTATAAATGAAAACAGATAAGCATGATATTTGTCTTGTATGCCATGTATGACAATCGGCTATTTATTTTTTCTTCTGTTTCTTCGGATTTTCTATCCTGGCCAGGTTGTGCCATTACTGACAATCGGCTATTATTTTGTTCTGTTTCTTCCGCTCTTCTGTCCAGACTACGTTGTGCCATGGTTTCTTTCTTCGTGAGTTTCAGCAACTCTCCTTTCACGTTTTCTAATTGCCTGCTGTCCACGGGCAGCATCCTGTGTAAATCCTCTTTTTCTTTTAGGCATCGGAAAAAGCGAGATTTGAACAAAGCAAAAATAGTAACTTCCAAATATCAGCTTAAAATAGCAGCTACCAGAAATATTTAAACTTGATCAAATCAATGAATAATGATTAAAATCACTAACATAACTAATATATATCTTTCGGCACATAACTTTACAGAAATAAAACACCCCTTTTAATTTCGTTAAAATGATTTTATTGGAAGTTATATCACGGGATAAAAAAAAGATTTTATACACTTTCAACAATACATTTTTTTATTTCTGTCAGCGTCACTTTTTTATTGTTGTTGTAACAATGTTCCTTAAAGTAAACGACTTCAACAATAAAATAAATTTTGAATTACGCTGTAACAATGAAAAGTATTGTTATAAAGTATCCCAAACAATGAAAAGCATTGTTGTCAGTTAGTTTTTAATTAATATCTTTTTCACTAATTAAAATTTCGAAATTTAAATGGCCGAAATGGCTTCCCTGGATTATTCCCCATCTTTTGGTACCTTCCGCGCGCTTCTCCGTTCGGCGGTTCGTGAGAAGATAGAGGGACATACATACATACGTTTGTTTACCTTCGAATTTTAATAGGATAGATTAAAATTAAAGAAAAAAATGTAAGGCAACTTAAGTGATATCATTGGAAAGATAATTTTTAAAATTTTCAGATGGTGTACAAATCCGTTTTGTGCTGTAATATTTTCGGAAGTTAATAAGGAAAAACGCCAAGATTTCGCTTAATTTTTAATTAATTAAAATTCTTATTAAAATTTCAAGAAAACGGATCCAATGTGCACATTCTCATCTTCCAAATTATACTTGTGCCAATATTTATAGCTCTAGGTCCGGCTGTCTGACCAGTAGATCGCCAACATACACATATTCTCCTTTATTATTAGTAGATATTTCAGCTTGAGTGCTTATGACGAAATAAAAATAAATTAATGTTTTTCGCTTGAGGCTGCATATGTTTTGCTTTATTTGAACGCTTGAAAATACCATATCTTATGCTACAATGTTGATGGAAATTCTTATCCTTATCATTAGTTCTTAAAAAATTCATCTGTGTTTGATATTACAGAATTTTATCAAGGAATGTTTTTTTCTCAGCTCTAGCACAGTGTTGTCAATTTGTAACAATTTGTTTTTAGGCGTAAACCATATTAAAATTAAATAGGATTTTTTAAAGTATTATTTTCCCATATTTTATATAAGAAAACCATTCTTCATTCATTGATATATAACAAGGATGGAGAAACTGCAGCATCCTTTAGTTTGTTTTCACGGGAAAATGGTTGGCCGGATGATAAATAAGTCTAGAAAACTATTCTAGATTCATTGACATATAACAAGGATGAGGAAACTGCAGCCTCCTTGAGTTTCTTTTCCCGTTAAAACGGTTGTACGGATGATGAATAAGTCTAGAAAACCATTTTCATTCAATGGCATATAACAAGGATGGCGAAACTGCAGCCTCCCTGAGTTTCATATCACGGTAAAATGGTTACACGAATGATAAATAAGTCTAGAAAACCATTCTTCATTCATTGACATATAACAAGGATGGGGAAACTGCAGCCTCCTTGAGTTTCTTTTCACGGGAAAATGGTTGTACGGATGATAAATAAGTCTAGAAAACCATTCTTCATTCAATGACATATAACAAGGATGGGGAAACTGCAGCCTCCTTGAGTTTCTTATCACGGGAAAATGGTTAGACGGATGATAAATAAGTCTAGAAGACCATTCTTCATTCATTTACATATAACAAGGATGGGAAACTGCAGCATCTCTGAGCTTCTTATCACAGAAAAATAGTTGTTCGGCTGATAAATATGTCTTAAAAACCATTATTCATTCATTTTCATATAACAAGGATGGGGAAACTGCAGCCTCCTTGAGTTTCTTATGCAGTTTTACCGATTATTTACAATTTGCAATGAATTAATTGTCTGTAATATAATAATAATTACAGAACAATAACCCTTAAGGTAACTCTTGTGCGGGCTTATGCCCAACTTCCAAAATTTAATGAAGCATTTAACTCTATCGATACGGGAACGTCCCAACCTGCCTTCAAGCAAAAGACGGTGTACGTACGAATATCACTGTGAAGTTTCTACCTCTAAGTGTGATTGATTTCACACCCTCAGCGATTGCTTTCTTCATTAGAGTGGTTCGCCCAGAAGTAAGCCCCTTAATAAAGTACAAAGCTAGATTCCTGCATCTTGTTTTAGTTTTTCACTTTGTTCTATCTATAATATAAAAGCAGCGCGAAGTCGCTAACGCTCAGGAATGTAGGCGTGGCTACGTGTTAAAAGATATTCATATCAGACGCAGTGTGATTGATTTCTCAACCGCAGCGCTCGCTTTCTTCGTTAGAGTGGCTCACCCAGAATGGTTTGGGGAACAGAGGGGGGATTCTTAGAATTCGGAGAGTGCCAGCTGTCATTGCGGTTTTTGAGAGGAGAAGTGAATTTCCCTTATCTTTGAAAGAGAAAGTCGTTCCCATATTTTGAGGTCTTCTATTCTAATAGTCTTAGGAATCATTGGGTTAAGTGCAAAAAGTTTCCTTACCACTGACACATAATAAACGCACTGTTATCGATTTGGTCTTCTCNATTGACACATAATAAACGCACTGTTATCGATTTGGTCTTCTCAATTGTAAGATGAAAAACCCTTACTTTCAAAGACAGCCTCAATTAATATAGAGTTAGAATAAATTGAAACCGTTGAAAATCTTTAGTTTGAAGAGTTTATTTTCGTATTTCTCTAGGATTTCATAAACGTCGTCGAAAAATAAATTAATAAATGGCTTCGAAATCGCTTAAAAAATCATTTTGATGAAACTCAAATCTAAGTATTGCGAGTTTACTTAAAATTATTTAATCGTAAAGAAAACTCTTACAACTATCCAATTTCAAAACAAATTTAATCACAATTATTTTTTGTTTCTGTCAGACGAGAAAAAAATGCAATTTCTTTTCAGTTCTACAGTTCTTTGAAATCTAATATTACACGTCTTTTCCTCTATTTTTCGTTCGACTCGTTCTCAATTAAATTCCTTCTCCACTTTCTAAAGGCAGTCAGCATTCCATTGACTAAATAAATAAAACATTAATCATACTTCTAAGAAGTGCAGAAGGTTTTAAAATAACTAACGGAACTCATAATTTTTCTTTTTGAATAGTTAACTGATAGCAAACGTGGTTTTAGTTAAGCTTGTTCGGCTTTTATATGGAATCTTAAATTGCAAAATTTCCCTTTTTTTGTTTTCTTTTGAGCATAAAATTGTATTTAAGGAAAGCAAGAGTTCCAAAAACATCTTTTAGATCCGGATGATCAGTTAACGACAGAACGCTTTCAGTAATTTATTTGTTGATATTATGATATTTGAGGACATGTAATCAACGTTTATTAGTGCAATAAGTTCCTGTATTTTTTTCTTTCTATGTAATGGAAATATTTTGTTTTTATTTTTGTTTCATATGCGGTAACCCTATTTAATTCATTTGTGGTTTAATGCTTAAATAATATCAATGGATTCTTCCCTTGTGTTACATGACTACTCTGTTTGAGTTAATAAACGTTTTCTACAGTTCCGAGGATTGATTGTTGCTCTCTATGTTGCTTTAAATAAAATGGAATTCAGAATAAATCTAAGATTTTTTAAACTTTTATGAATGTATTAAAAACTTATAAATTTTATTATTTTAATTCTTTTCTATATTTAATCTCTAATATATAAATGATTATTACTAATATAATAGCCCAAATCTGTCTCTCACAGATCCCGTAACGCTCTGACGTCACCAACATTAAAATTCGCGACATAGCACTGCGAGACGTTAAACAGCATTATTTCATTGTTAGAGCACCTAAATTTCAGCAATTTTAAATTTCAAAAAAGAAATTGTCGTTCTAATTTCAAACTTAATTGCTCTAAAATAGTGTAATGTAATTTTCTCTCGATTGATATAAAATGTATATCGCTATGATCAATAGTTTCCGAGAAATTTTAAATTATATTAATAATATATTTCAAATTAATTCCTGTTTTTCAATAGAAAGTAGTAAATCACGGCTTTGGAATATCATGCGAGTGATATAGTTTGGACGCCACGATGCATCTGATTATTTATTGCAATAGTGATGATATAATTTAATAATATTTTTGGCAACGTTTAACAAGAAAAGAAGTGCTTTGTTTTGATTAGACATCTGAAGTACAAGGAAAATTGCTTGGTTAACCTGGAGTTTAGGGTGCGTACTCACTTCGTTTCCTTTAAGCTCGCCAATTGCTTGCTGCCAAAACAGAGTGTCAGAACATTTGTTTTGGATGAGAGTTGAAAATCTTTTCGGCGTCATTTGCGCATACGCCGACAGTGATTTGTTTACCGGTCTACGGCACATGCCCTTAATTTCGTCTCATTTCAATTGCTCCACTCTCTGCTCTCTTCGATTTGATTGGCCGACGTACGAATTTGAGTAATACTTCGTTTGGACTTTTTGATAATTTACTATACGATTATTTTCAATAAGCGTTCGCTTCTCTTCTAAAGATTTTGGTTAATCGAGTTGGCGGATTCTTTTTCTCTGTGTTACTGATTATGGCTTGTAAATATCGAACGAGGAATGTTTTTTCTGGAAACATTGGTTCCTCTTCTACGTTTCATCGTCTTCAGACGTCGTTTTTTTCCTGTGTTCGTGCTTTCCCTGTGTGTTTCGTTTCTCAATGAAAACCGAAGCTACGAGGGGCCCGCTTTGCTGAAAACGAAGACGCTGATATTTTTTAAGTTAAAAAAGTTTGCCCGGTATACACTTGCAATGCCGAAGGCATTGCGTGTTCAATCTCTCGTTTTGAGATGCCATAAGCATCGAATGCGCATGACACCTATAAAAAACTCATTGCGCATCTAAGCAGTGTTTGGCGACGGCAAATAAAACTGCGCCAAAGAAAATTGGCGAGAAAATAATACGCATCCTATACTCTAGGTTTACCAAACACTTCACACGGAAAGTTGTTTACCAAGAGGTTTTTGAATAAAGGAATATGTAAATAAAAAATATTTCCTCTGATAAAACATATAACTATTTTATTTGTTTTCAATCATTTATCTCGCATATATATCTATTTACATACGTCAAATTTGACCGGAAATCTCTCGAGTGAAGAGGGAATTTGCAGCGTCTCACCATGACGGGTGATTTTCTAACTGTAAATATTATGGGCTCTTGAAATCCATTTTTTCTCAAATTTGCTACGTCACGCGTATGAATGAAAATTTCGTTAAATCAATCGATTAACTGGATAATGAAGTTCTGAAAATATCAAAATAGTGTATTGCCATCGAGAACTAACAAGTGAATAAAATTTTCAAAGTTATTGGACATCAGGAAGGGAGAGAAAAATCTATTAAAAATTCCACTCCATTCTAGTTTCACAAATATGAAACAAATCAAGTTAAATAAAAGTTCAGAGTTATCCTTTGATAGATAAGGTTTGGTGGTAAGAATCTGAACAATTTATAGCAAGTGTGTCTTTGATACGAGGGTATAGTAGATTCAAAATTTATCAAAGAGGATTATCAAAATTATGAAGCCGAAATAAATAACGATAATCCGTCGAAGGAAATTTCATTTTCGATGTTTTAAATGAATTTCGTTTCGTTCTATAACGCACGGCTTCCATCATTTATGCCGACAAGTGTTGCATAACAATATTATGTGGGAAAACACGAGTCATGTTGGAAAAATATATTTTCATTTAAGAAAAATGCATTCAATCGCCACCAATACATTTGTCAGGCAATATGTGCTCAATTATTTTACTCTAAAATGTAATTTTTTGATAAAATCTACCGATATACTAGCATTATAGCATTATATTATTATACTATAGCTATTCTTCATTAGATTAATGGTGTTGCACGCTCCAATAACACTTTTTCTGTAACTAACAAGCTTCAGTTTGATCTACGTAAGGCAACAATTATTGTAATGTTTGCATTCCTTTCCCTGCTAATGCTGTTGTTTTGTGAGACGCTCACTTACAAAAAATAACTGAACATTATCTATAGTTTCGAATTCTTTTTTCACATTTATAAAGTCTACTTAATTGATGTATCAATTTTTTAAAGTTGTTTAGATAAACTAATAAAAAATGGGCAAGTTTTAATGTTGATGTGTTTTTTACAATTTCGGGTATATAAAAAAAATTCAATTAAAGCAAATATTGGGGGGGGGGTACAAGACGTTAGGAGATATGATAACTTGTTTCTTATAAATATTGCTTGTTTCTTAACAGTCCTTATCTAATGTTTTCATCACTCCAAAGAATTAAAATTTAGAATGTTTCTTAAACGTGATTGTACAAATCCAGGAATGACAAAAGTCCTCCATTTTTTGCTTGTTTTAAGCAACTTAAAAAGAAAATATTTCGCTTAATTAATATTAAATATAAAATAAACATGATTTTCTGTCTAGTGTTATTTCTCTATGTATCCTTAACAATTTAATGAGTAATCCTGGTTAAAAATAGACTATAATATTTAATTAATTATTTATGTTTATTTTACTTGTTTGCTAAAGATAAAATATCAAATTATTTTTCTGATTTTCTTCGTTCTTGCTGTGTTTACTTAAGTACCGATATAATTTGTTTTAAAAATATTCCAGAAGTTAGGAACAAAAACATAAGTCTAAAGAAAAGAATGATTGTTTTATGTTTAATTAGAGAACAATAAACATGTGAAAAAACTAGTTTACCTAAACTAATTTTACTTTTTTCTTCACGTTAGCCATAAACTTGCTTTTTCAGACTTTATTTAATTAGAAAAAATAAAAATATATTTCACTTTTGTTTAAGATTAAATTTCTCTTTCTTTCAAAATGTATTATGCTAACAATAACTTTCTAAAACTAGCTTTATATTTGTATAAATATAGATATATGATCAAGAATTTGAAGAATTCTTTTATAATTACGTTTAGTTTGTCTTTTCATTAAAAAACAAGAATTTTCTTCTGAAAAGATAAAAAATAAAGCACTATGCTTTTCATGAAAAATCTGAATGCATCTTAAAACTGAAAAGGGAAAAACATAAGTGACGTGATTTTTCTGAAAGAAAGGATTTTTGTTAAAATCATTTAAATAGACAGGAATTAATTGAAAAACAGGAACTATTCAAAAGAAATACTTATATATAGAAATTTAAAATCAACATAATAACTGCCATAAATATCACTGATATAATGAATTGTTTAAAAATGCTTTAAGGTATATTTATTTAAAATAAAGAATTAATTTATGAAAATAAAGTTAATAAAATCAGTTTTTAGAAATGATTTTAGATGTGATATTGGATATTTCAATGTCAAAACATTAGAACATTTCAATTGCTTCTTTTGCAAAATAGAATAGAAATAAAATGCGTCATCTGACCGCGGTTCGAAATTAAGAAGTCACTCCCAAAATAGCCCTCGTGTTGCTTCAAAACAGAACGTTAATATAACTAAACTAAACTACTTTTTTTTTCCTGTTATCTTCTGTCCATCTAAGCATTTACCAGCTTTGTGTCTCAACGTGTTGCTTCAAAACAGAACGTTAATATAACTGAACTAAGCAACTTTTCTTTCCTGTTACCTTCTGTCCATCTAAGCATTTGCCAGCTTTGTGCCTCAATGATTTAATCTGTCAGCTTTAAATTTAGAGAAAATACGCATGAAATTATGAGGATTATTACTTTACTTTTCATATTTCACATTACTTTTCACATTTTTCTTCACTTTTTAGGTAACATTTTCATTACTAATGGGAAGAAGCATATCTAGAAGGAAATCAATTTCTTTTACGCTCTTGTAAACTATTTTTAAAAGTTGCACCTATCTACAAAGATTTAATAAAAAATCCAATCATAATAATCTTAGAAATGCACTTACCTTTTTCATCATCAATACTTATGTAGTTTTCGAGCGAAAATAGAATGAATAAAAATTAATTGCCCTTTAAAAATTTTATAACTATTTAATCGAAATATAAAATTCGTTTGGTAAAAAAGATGCATCTGAGCTATTTATAACGATAAACAAAGATTGATTTATTTATGGATTTTCCCGATTTCTCGCAAATTTGAACAATAAAAGGCACCTATCTTATCTACATCGAATTAATAAAATTCAAAATACACTTATTATTTTCCTCATCATTACCAACTTAGTTGTCGGGGGAGAATTTTATGAACAAAAAATTATTTCCTTTCAAAATTCTTTATGACTATTTAGTCGGAATATGAAACGTAATTGTTAAAGAATATATATTGGAAAAATTCGTAACGGGGAAAACTGATTTATTAATAGAGTTTCCCACTTTGTCACAAATTACAAAAATAAAAGCCGACAGCGTAGCTATAAAGAAGATCATCTGATAGAAAGATGCTGAAAGGCTAATTGATAATGGATGAGTGCAATCTTTGACAGAGATATAAAATAGCTGACTAAGTTCCCTTGAGACCACTCACGAGATAATGTTGGAATCGCACGTCATACAAGAGAGACGGTGAAATCTTAAAAATAGAAGACTACTAAATATTGTAGATTATATGAAGGTTATCAAAGATATAAGGCCTAAATAAAATACATTAAAAAAGTTTACGAAAGAAATTGCATTTCTAAGAGAAGATAAGAAATCCTGTTCTAATATTTACATAAATAAAATTATTTTATTAAACGTTTTCAGTGTGTTCGAAATGTTTCATGTTTGTATGTATGTAAGGTTGGAATTTTGTGATCGATTTTTCACTCATTCCTTAATGCACTAGAGTTCTGAAATTTTGTATATTTATTGCGTCTTGATGACAATGCAATATTTTAATAATTTTAGAGCTCTCAATTATCAAGCTTTTAAAATAATACTCTGTTCCTGTACAGAATGTTTCTGGCAGTAAGAAATTAGTATTTATTTTCTACTCGGTAGATTATCGTTTGTGATAAGTGAAAAAACCATGTAAGTTCGTTTGTAACAGCTTCATAGTTGGACATTCGTTTTGGAACTATATTGAGTTGTTTTGGGAGATGGTGATACAACAGCATTTCGTCACTATCAGGCAACACCATCTATCTCAATTTTCCCAATTTTGCAAGAGGAAGGAAAAAACTGAATTTTTCGCAACCAATAAGAATATTTTTTTTTTTTAAACGCTTTTACTAAGTTCAAATGTTTCATATTTGTGTGTAAGGTTGGAATTTTGTGATCGATTTTCCTCATTCTATGCACTAGAGTTCTGAAATTTTGTATATTTATTGTGTCTTGATGACAATGCAATATTTTAATAATTTTAGAGCTCTCAATTATCAAGCTTTTAAAATAATACTCTGTTCCTGTACAGAATGTTTCTGGCAGTAAGAGGTAGTAGTTTCTTCGGTAGATTAATATCGTTTGTGATAGAGTGAAAAACCATGTAAGTTCGTTTGTAACAGCTTCATAGTTAGGACATTCGTTTTGGAACTTATATTGAGGTTGTTTTGGAGATGGGTGGATACAACAGCATTTCGTCACTATCAAGTAACACCATCTATCTCAATTTTCTTAATTTTGCAAGAGGAAGAAAAAAACTGAATTTTTCGCAACCGATACGGAATATTTCTGTTATTTTTAAACGTTTTACTAAGCTCAAGTGTTCATGTTTGTATGTATATGTAGGTTAGAATTTTGTGATCGATTTTTCACTCACTTCTTAATGCACTAGAGTTCTGAAATTTTGTATATTTATTGGGTATTGATGACAATGCAATATTTTATTAATTTTAGAGCTCTCAATTATCAATTTTTAAAAAAAAATCGCAAAATTACGTTTGCACTAGGTAGGGTTCAGTGGCGTCATCTACAGTATTTTTGAGAACTATTTGTAAAAGCGTTTTTTTTTAAAAAAAGGTTTTCACACATCTCTTGTTTTCATCGCATAATGAAGAATTGTTTTTCAAAATATGTTATTGAAAAACAAACAAACTTGACGAACATTTTAGAAGATTAATGGATTTATCAATAGTTAAAATCATATTCATTTCAGATGATTCATTTTTAATTCCAATTTTTACGTCTTCTTTGAAAATGGAGGTGAAGATCTGTAAAGTCTTGCTGAATGGGTTAAAATAAATAATAATCCGAATGATATACACCTAGTAGATATATCTTCTGAGGTAGCACATCCAACTATTTTCAACGTTTTCTTTACACTCTTTCTGTAAAAAACCATGCTATGTCGTTTGGCCTTGCCATGGGTTTTGTCTAGTTCTTGGCACATAAATTATTCGAAACAAGTACAGGAAAACATCGTATAACGAGCATAATTGTTTCGAGAAACTTAATCGTTATGCGAAACAATTTTTCTCATAGAAATCAATGTAAAATACGATAATGCGTTCCATGCCGAAGAAAATACACAAAACAATTATGTATAACGTTTATTAAAAGAAAATTATATATGAAAAGGTTAAGGAACCTGAATCATCTTCACTTTATCTTTTAAGCAGATTCAACCAGCAAGGAATTCGGATAGGAATTTCAGAAATGAAAAGAGGAAGAATGAGTGCTAAACATGGACCGATGCACCTGTTCTGTTATCCTTATTAAAAGAAATAAGTCAATTGCATTACGTCATTGAATCAAATACGTCACTCAACTCGTTACGTCATACAAATACGTCACATCATTTGTGACGTAGCGTCTCAATAGCTGTAAAAGCATGGACGAAAAATAGTATTTATAAAACCATGACCTTAAACATTACTTGAATCAAAAAATGAAAATAACTAAATTCAATCGTTCCGTTCAAAACAGTTATAATTAACAAAATTGATATTGTATTGAGGTCGGACAAAATTCAGGCCACAAAGGGTATATTTTTGATTTATAATCTTACTCTTGACAGAAAATTTTGTCCATTTTAGTGCTTCAATGGCGAGTGGTCTTCGAGACAGTTCGTCATTCAAGTTCTCATTCATTCCTTCCAATTTGAGTCTTTTTCTTTTACATTCTAAATTATATTTTACCTGTTTTTAATATTAATTGTTGTAATTTTCTGTTGATGCAATCACTTGATGCTGTTGTGTTGAGCACGCAAAATGGTGTATTGTCATCGTTATTGTTTAAATCTTTTGATTTTTATTTATACTCTTTCTTTTTTCACTTTTGTTTTATATTTATATTATTTGTTCCGTTCAAAACTTTTATTACTAGTAAAAATAAATCAAAACAAAAGATCTCATTCGATTAACAGTTAAAAGTTCACGCACCAGTACTAGTCGCCTAGTGTGATAAGAATTATCGGAAAATAAAAACTCCGTGGATATGACAGTAGCAGACGCAAATTCCCGGAATTCCCCTACCCTCGTCACTCGTAAAGCGAGTCAATTCTGCAATTTATTTTGTTCATTATGTGAGGTTTCACTGTATACAGGCAAAAGTATTACTCATTAACTGTTGTTAAAAGCAAATGTTTGCAGGTAATTTTCAGCAAGGTTAGTCTGATTTGATTGTACATAAGATATAAGGAAGAAGATATTCTGTTTCCAGTGGAAGAAGATATTCTGTTTCGATACTTTTAGCATTAGTGGGTTTATTTCATTTCTTAATCCATTCCTTTATTCTTTTGAAATTATAATAGTGTTTGTAAGGAGCTCGTCCATCATGGTTGGTAATGGTAGCACATGTACAATACTTGAATACAACCCCTAAAGAAAAAACCTCAAACCGTAAGATATGGAAAGTTGCCATCTGTAAGGCGCTATCTCATGAGCACCTATATCGGCAAATCCAATGCCTTTTGCCAAATTAGGTCTCTTCTTACCAGTTACTGTGGCATATGTAGAAGAAGCGTAAAATCCTAAATAAAATAACTTCTGATTGTTCTTTCTAAAATCGGCATTAAAGAATGTATTTAATATTTTTAAAGTTACATCATTTCAAAAACCGATTAATTTATTTAATTTTATTTGTAATTACCTTGTATTTTTCGGCAGTGATAATTCAATTCAAAATTTATACTCTTTAAGAAGCTTATCCATTTTTGAAAGAGGTAAATCAAGTTATTTTCTTGAAGAGGTTCTTGGAGCAATATTTTACATACGATTCATTATCATACAATATCATATCCTTTCAAATAATGTGGGTTCCATTTTTCCACCCCATTATTTTAAACCATTTATCTTTAAATCTTAAACACTTTATACCTGTCATTTGAATCAAGTCATAAACATTCCTTATGAAAAGATCAAGACATGAGTCATTTTATAAAGAATACCTCTATGCAATTTTTATAAAGCAGCTGTAAAGAGTAATTAATAAAAAATGAGTTTTCTATCAAGTAAATAAATAAAATAAGAACTTTTTGCATTTGGAAATGTGTTTGCAATGTATGCATATAAAAAACTTTCAACGTGCTGCTTCAAATATTACCTTCAAATGTCCGCAGATAGCAAACTTTTTTGCTAGCTTTGTTATATTAACTTACCATTTTGAAGCAATACGAGGGGGAATTTTCAGCCGAATCTCGTAATTTTGAACCACGGTTAGATAACGAGGACACACCTGAGTGGGCGCTCCCTCTCCAGACTTCCTCACCGCACGAACAGGAGGACGCTTGGCCCCTTACATATGATTTTATGTGTAACAGGCCTACGTACGCGGAGGATCTTTGGTGGAATCGGGTTTCAAACCTAGTGCCCTCCGGCACTGAATCAAAGACCTTACCACTAAGCCACAGTGGCCCAAAGCCTCTCGGGTGCTTACGGGAGGGTACTTACTGTATTAACTCTTTAATCCCGAGGCTACTTTTCCTTCTAGATCCTTTAAAACCGGGCTATTTTGGGAAGCCAAGACATGAATTGGACTCTCCCAATCTGGGTAGTCATTTATCCCACCCCTTGCTGTTACCTTCCCTTAAGGCGTACGGAAATTGACTCCGGTTTGCAAGGATAATTGGACCCCCTACGGCGCATTATCTCCTAAGCGATCTCAGAAACTCCCCTCCCCTCAAGAGAGTCGTCTCAGACCGGCCTTCGTCGTCGTTCAGAGAAAATGTCTAGACTGCTCCGGACCGCCTCGCTCGGTTTGGAAGGGTTAATGACACGTAAGTGTTACCACTTATTTGTATGCAGGTAATGAATATATGAATCTGCTGTCATTGATCCTTTATGAAGCCGTTGTCATTGCTGGTTTCTTTCTATTGCAATGCAGAATGTCTGACTTTCCAGACCTTGAAAGAGGGCAACTTATTTTCTCTCTTAAGAGCATTTTGATGAACTGCAAAAACAGGCAGGCGGTTTATACAGCGTACTTGATATAAAACCTACGTAATGTTACACTTTACCCTTTCCGACTCAAGGTATTAAATTTTAAAAATATAATGAAAAAAAGTCAGGAATTTGTTTTGTTTATTGTCTAGACATAGAATTTACAGAAGAAAAAGAATTAACTTGCCTCCTTTCGCAAGGAGGGCGTCGTTCCCCTTTGGGGGACCCCCCCACACCCTCATGTGAGGTCTCCACGGCGGACAACCATGTTGATACGTTCAAAAATTAATGTTGAATTTTACACAACCTCATAAATTAGTACTTCAAGGAGTATTGTAGGAAAATAGTCAGAGTCAATTTGCTACAATTGTAATCGTCAAGAACTCAAAAAACAAAAGAAAGGCGCATTTCGGGTCTGCGCCGTAGATTTTCAGTGGAAACGTCGGGATAAAATCATAAAAGAAGTATTTCGTATTAATATGTAATTTAATTATCAATCTATTTAATACAATATTTGCACAGAGTAGTATAATGGCTACAGAATAGATAAATCACAAGTTTATTGCATGCATATATTGCTATTATACTTCTCTGTGTAAATATTGTGTTAAAGAGATTGATAATTAAATTATATATTAATACGAAATATTTCCTTTATGATTTTATCCCGACGTTTTCACGAAAAATCTACGACATGGAACCGAACTGCGCCTTTCTTACGTTTTATTTAGAGTAGCTTTTGATGGCGCTATCTGTTGACAGTATATAGAACTACATTTCGCGTATGAGCAATAAAACAATATTTACTACAAATGCTCATATTCCTTAATTCTAATTTTAATACAATGTTTCTTTTATGTATTGTTAAGTATTGTATAAGTTTCGTACAATTCGAAAGAAACCTCTGCATGTTATAATCAAAAAACATGCGGAGTTTGAAATTTTCAATACCAATTTTTACTTATATTCTGATAAATACTTTTATTGTCTCACTTTGGGTCCAAGTAATACTCCTCAAGCTCTTAAAATGACACCATAATAACCCTCCTAGCTAAACGCGTTTCCACGCTACACTTATTTATATCCTTATATAAAACTAATTCATAACAATCATGCGCATGCGCCTACACTGGTACGATGACGTCACAGGCAAAAAAATACTATTCGACAAACCTTTACAGATGTGATATATCCGTTGTGCTGTCAAGCATTTTTTTCGCATTATTAGTCTCGGTAGTTATTAGCGATTCAAATCTGACGGTATTTTGTCACACAAGAAAGTTCGACCGACCATCACTGCAACGAGCGGAAAGACGCTCTCACGTCAAAATAATTCCCATCTCCGAGTCAAGAGATTGAGGTATTTTAAATATATAATCAATCCTATAAAGAAAGCGATATTTCATCATTCTGCCATCTATATTCCGAAAGGAGAATGATTTCCTATGTTCTTCAGAAATTTTTCGGGTTTCAAAGTAGAAAGGAGTTATTTTAGAAAATATTAAACTTGGGATGTTAGGTGTTCCATGCAATGGAACACTGATCCACAAAGGGTTAAAGGTTACGCAATGTGCCATATACAGAAAATTTTTAAATACACAAAGTAAAGGTAAAGTGAAATGAAAATACTCAATGAACCAGTTAATGTAAAGTGCATAAAAAATTCGAAAAATTAGCGTTATATAGAATTGAAAGCACGGTAAAGCACGGTGGCTTATAAATTTGACTATTTTAGCATTCATATCATTTTGCATCACAATGAAAATAAATGCTAAAATACTAAAATCAGCCAACACTTTAAATACTGCATTAATTTTGTTATGTAAAATTACCTCTTTAATCCCGAGGCGACTTTTTTCTTCTAGCCCCTTTAAAACCGGGCCTTTTAGGGAGGATACGACATGAATTGGACTCTCCCAATCTGGGTGGTCGTTTACCCACCACTCCACCCTTGCTGCCTTAAGCGCACGGGAATGGGCAGTGATTGGCAAGGATAATTAGACCCCCTAGCGCGCTTATGTCCGATGTCATCTCAGAACCTCACCTCCCCTCAAAAGAAGCCAGCCGCCTCATACCGGCCTTCGTAGCTGTTAAGGGGAAATTTTTTGACCGCCTCGCTCGGTGTAAGAGGGTTAAAAACACATTACAGGCTACAGTGGCCTCGTGGTTCGAAATCCGATTCCACTGAAGATCCGTCCTGCATTGCGCCAATTGTACTCTAAATCATACTTTGAGTATGTAAAGTCCTCCCGAGGGTGTGGTGCGGAAGTTTGGAGAGGGTAGTACCAGCTCAGGTACCGTCCTCGTCATATGACCACGGTTCAAAATTGAGAAGTCAGTCCCAATTTAACCCTTGTGTTGCTTCAAAACGGGATTTTAATATGAATTAACTTAAAAACTCATTACATTAAGCAAATAGTTAAAAATCAATTAATTGAGTAACGTGTAGATACCTAGGTATAGAAATTGAATTAAATACACGCCTATATTTTCTACGGAGATTTATCACTTTCTACTCAGTCTCAATTTAACAAAATGTTTAAGGAAATCCTTATAATAATTTTCAACCCGGTGACCTGTTTAATAATTTCGCCGTTCTTTCTGACAAATTTATGTTGTTAAGTATTGCTATTATCAATCTTTACGCCAAACGTGAGAAAAATATCGAGTTTATGTCAAAACCATATGGAGATATCGGTTATTTCTCATGATGAATGCTGTTCATTTTGGCTTCAAAGTTCCTGTTATTATAAACACTTTTCAACTTTAATTTATTAAATATGATACATTCTGTGCGCTACTTTACAAAATTACTTTAATGAAAGACTATTTAATACAGTATTAAATTTTAATAACAATTTATTTCGGAAAAGGAGAAAAATTAGTTTTGAATTAATTGTTAATGAACATAGATATAGAGACGGGGTGAATAGTGTTTAAGTTCCTTTAATTGTATTTTTTACAGCCTTTTCACTCGTCAAATATATTTATATTCTTCGATGGATTACGGCTGATTTGGACGTTTTTAATTCGAATTCGTTTGCAATTCAAAAATTTTCTCATGAATTTTCTATTAAGATATCGTCAAAATAGCGTCTGTTTTACCAATTTTTCTTGATTAAAACGAAGTAAAACTGAAAAATATTAAAAAAATAATTTCATTTTTATATTATTTTCTTTAGTTAAACGTTCTGTACTTTGTGGCCTCGGTGACTGAAAGAGAATAAACTTTTAAGGTTCTTAATTAATTTGAGGAATCTACTGATATGTAACATATTCAATTAAAAAAGCAATCAAGCATTTTTTACTTAGTTACATTTCATAACAATTGGATGTTAATTGTACTATCCAAATGCTGTATTCTAGTACAGTTTATTGTCTGT
>BGPR01006994.1:0-75021 GCA_013235015.1 Araneus ventricosus
ATATAAGTTTAAAAAATATCAATTTGTGTACAACCCCTCATCTTTTAGCTTCTCTTCGACAGGAGCTAAAATTCTGCTCGTTGTAATGCCGATATCTTTCTGCATACTAAAGATATTGAACTGAATTTTTTTATATAAGTTGCCCTGTATATCTGGCTTTAAAGTTGCAAAAGAAAAATTACACTATGTTTCGCGCATGCGCAGTAAAACACTATTTACTAAAAATACTCATAATTCCTGTAATATTCAACAATTCTTTTCCAAAGTTTTACACAAATGCTACTCTAACATATTGTCATCTTTCCTGTAAGTTTCGCATAATATAACAGAAAACTTTGCATGTTATAAGCAAAAAACAGGTGGGAAAATTTGAGATTTTTAAAGAAAACCTTTATATCTTCCCAAATATTTGCGCTGAGTTTACAAAAATTCCTATAAATATTATGCAGATTAAACATTACCATTTCTGAAAGTTTCATCTTGTTATCAGTATTCTGTGAAGCGGGGTGGGCCAAAAACGTTTTTGTCTTCATCAGTTAGTAGACAACTCCCTAATTGCCCTCAGGACCGAATCTTCAATGTAAAATGTGAGTTATTGTCTATTCTTTACATGTCCGAAGTTTAAAGGCAGTCGGTTAAACCATTCCGGAGAAATTCTAAAAAATGTGAAAATCTGCAAGTGTCCGGATACTTTTGGGCATATAGTGTATCTCTTGTACTTGAAATTAGAAATAACATGTAGGTTTACATGTAACGGTACAAAATATCCAATGACATGAAAATAGAACTTTTGTCAAAGTATTGCCATATCGGCTCTCATTTTCCGCTAAGGATTCTTCCCGGATAAGGCTTGGATATTTTATAAAAGTCCGACTTCTGCCGTCAGGTAGCTCGAAAAAGGAGGGAGGCCCTAATTTTGGTGAATATTTTAAAGACTAACAACTAGAAAATAATGAATATAGAAAGGTTAAAAAAACGCTTCTATCAGTATATTAACAAGAAAATAACTTTTTATCAAAAATCGGAAAACCAAAACAAAAATTGTAAAAGTATGAGACGCGAAAAAAACAGGAGAAGGATATGAAGTCACGATGATTATCATAAGAAAGAAAAAATTCTAAATATTCATTAGATAAAATTTTAAAAAAACACAAAAAATGTTATTAAAATTCCGATTTATTTAAAGCTTTTCTATCTTCGGCCCACACTTTTGAGACTTTTGGTTTGATTTCCAGATTTTCGATAAAATATATTTTTTTCTTTTTTAATGCACTGATAAAAGCGTTTCTTTTTTTCAAAAAAAGTTCTTTATGCTTGTTATAGAGCATTCTTATTCACATATGCTGGAATAGACAAACCTGTTGACGAATTAGGGTTCAAAATTTCACGCAGATCTAAAATTCTAGTAATAAAATCGTGTGCCAAATTTCATCTATCTAGTATCTCGTTAAATTTTTGATTTATCGTGTGTGTTCACAATCCACAAGGACAAACAGACTTTCCGGAGACAGATTGCGTACAGAGTTTGACAGAAATTTACAATTTTTGTGTAAATACGGTATACCGAAATTCATCCGTCTGTCTCAGAGGTTCCTAAGCTGTCGTACGAGTACCCCTGAGGGTACGCAAAGGACCAGTTAGGGGTACGAGAATCCATGTTGGTATTGGTGAAAACGAGAAAACATAAGGAATTAAAATGAAATAAAAGTTACAGAATTTTGTTTCATGAAGTTCGTATGATAAATAAAAGTGAAATTAAAACACACTCCGAAATTCTACTCTTCCTATACTCAAAATAAGAAGGAAGGAAAGAGGTCTGGTAATTCATTGATATTTGGTTTTCACCAGCCCCATCCACCATCAGTCATATTGCACGATTATGTATGAATCCTCAATGTTTTCGCAAAAGCTATAGCATCACTAGGCGCCACCGGCAGTATGGGGTAACATAACATGTATATGAAAGTACAAACATGTATATGAAAGTACAAACATGTATATGAAAGTACAAACATGTATATGAAAGTACAAACATGTACATGTCATGTACATAACATGTATATGACATACACAAAAACAAAAAGACAAATCAAGGGAAGGTTGGGGACACCTAATCTTTGTCGTTGTAGTTTTCAGTTATCCTGTTCACAGGCAGACAGAAAGATATGATCCAAAAATAGTTTCTTCGGATTCGAGAAGGTCTAAAATGAGAATTTAACAAAATCTCCCCTTTATATACGAGAAAGTAACAAATGAGAGTTCTGTACTCTCGCTCCCTGTGTCTATAGCTTAGTAATTAAATGGACATGGACGGTATTTTTTTTAACATTTTCATTTCACCTTGTTTTAGTTTAGTTAAATTAAGTCCATTTTGAAAGAACGCGGGGACTATTTTGGGATGGACCTCGTAATTTTGAACCGCGGTCAGATGACGAGGACGACACCTGAGCTTGCACCCCCTCTCCAAACTTCCGCACCACACCAACGGGAGGACGTTTGACGCCCTACGTATGATTTAAAGTGCAATAGGCCTAATACACGTCGGATCTTCATCGGAATCGGGTTTCAAACCTGGAGCCCTCCGGTCTCGAAGCCGAGACCTTACCACTAGGCCATTGCGGCCTCATTTCCATTGTAACATCAACATAGGTATATTAACAAAAAAACTGTGACAAAATTAGCAGTGCTTAATTGACATTAAATAAAATGGTGGAAATAAGACCAACATTTATAAAACTATACGACCTCTCTGAATAGAAGGTACACATATATAGCTGCTGCACAAGATCTCAATTGATAGGAGGTAAATATTTGATCTCCTGCTTAGTAGAGGAGTATCCCTTACACGATCCAGCTGCTATCAACTGTTAATTAGAACTGGGGGTTTTTCTTTCAGCCACCACATGGGGAATGGCGCTGTAAGCGAGGCGAAATACCCTGAATCAAAAGTTTGGTAATGGTTAGATAGATTGCTTTGAAGTTGCATAAAATAAATTTTAAAACAGAATAAAACGATCCATCTCCGATTAACTAGTTTTGACTTCGATTCAGTTATTTATGAACTAGTTAAATATCCTTAACGTGTAATTTTCATAGCAAAGAATAAGCCAATGCTTTCTACTCAATAGCAATTATGGTGTAATAAACTAAAATTCTTTTGAAAGAAAAACAACAACTCGTAGCCATAAAATGCGTAGTATATTCATTACTAGAAAATCACCCGTCATGGTATGACGGATGCAAATTGCCTCTTCATTCGAGAGATTTCCCGTCAAATTTGACGTGTTTAATTAGATATATATGCGAGAGAAATGTTTAATATTGATTGAAAACAAATAAAATAAACATGTGTTTTATGACAGCTTGTGACGGAGTTTCGGCTTCGATGCGTCTCCTATAAGCGGCTGCATCTTCTGCACGAATCCTGTCCAGCGATTCCTGGCTTTGCCTCGCTGACCATCTTGCTTTCCTTTCCTTTGTCATCCGCCGTCTTTTTGCGATGGGTTCTTCGTCGGTATTCATCGTAAAAATATAGTAAACTAATTCACTATTGTAAAGTATTAAATAATAGTAAAAAATATATACAAAATATGTACATAATAATTCAATAACCATAAAATTCTCAGCTTGTCAAACGCAAGTCAAAATTTAAAATTTCAAAGGAATTATTTTTCGAAATTCTAATCAAAACAAAGCACTTCTCTGCTTGTCAAACGTTGCCAAAAAATATTATCAAATTATATCATCACGATTGCAATAAATAATCAGATGCATCGTGGCGTCCAAACTACGTATATCACGCGCATGATATACCACTGACGTGATTTACTACTTTCTATTAAAAAACGGAAATTAATTTGAAATATATGATTAATATAATTTATTTTCTCGGTAACTTTTGATCATAGAGAGATAAATTTTATATCAATCGATAGCAAAATTTATTTCACTATTTTTCAGCTATTAAATTTGAAATTAGAACGGCAATTACTTTTTTAAATTTAAAATTACTGAAATTTAGGTGCTCCAACAATGAAATAATACTGTTTAACGTCTCGCAGTGCTATGGAGCGAATTTTATTGTTGGTGACGTCAGAGCGTTACCGGATCAGTGAGAGACAGATCTGGGCTATTATATTAGTAATGCTTCAAAATCATAACAAATCATCATAACGTGCATTTTCAAAGGCTGTTGCCAATATGCATTTTACAAATACATGAATTTAAAGCAAAACATAAAGATAAGAATTATAGATACGATTAAAACAGAGATAATAAAGATGTACAGATACGATTAAAACCTAGATAATAAAGATATAGATACTTATATCATTCCCAACACTGACTGTAGAATTATGTTGCTTATTTGAGCTGCGAATCGGATTCAGATTTTATGAAGCGGAAATTGTTGTTTTCTGAGTAACTCCACAGGCAGAAGTGTGACTAAAGTTAATTCTTCTTAAAATGAGAAGAATCGGCTTAAGTTCTTTTGTAAGATTGATTTCACTTAGAAAATCATTGTTGCATGAAAATACAAATCACTTAAAGATTTTTTCTCTGCTCGTTAATTAGATATTTGTATTGGAGGAAATATATTTAACAGCAATACAAATAACTTTATATCGATTTAACATATGCTAAAGAATGATAAATAAAAATAAATAATATGTTATCTTGTTGAATTCTAATCAGACATTAAATTAGCCATTTATTTCGTAGCTATATTTTCGATATTGCTCTATTTTTTTTATATAATCCTTTTAAATTTATGATTCTATGTCGAAACTTATAGTAACATCTTAAAAGAATATTGTTTTAAAAAATGAAGTGTTTCCTCAACTTTCTCGTATACTTGTACTGAAAAATCAAAGAGACAGAAAATCTTTTTTGACGGGTATATTAAAAAAATTGATATTGATCTGGAATTTTGATGTAAGAGGTACAGGGTGTCCAACAAAGGACTCCCTCATTTTAAAATTAAATAACTCGGCAACGGAGATCGTAGAAGAACAGAAACCAGTGATATGCACTTGGTCTGAAAGCCGTAAAAATCTGATACAAAAGTTTCAAAATTAGTTACCAGAAATGTTGCCGACAGGTGGCGCTGTACGTTGTAATCACAGTTCAGATTTCAGCCATAAAACTGTCATTTGCAAGTAATCGTTGCAAATCACATCACAATCGATTCAAATTAGTCATTTTTTCATTGCTTGCCAAGACAGTTTATAGATTTCTTATCAGTTCTGAATAGCTATTACAACCTGCAGCGCCACCTGTCAGCAGCATTATAACGCTAATATTTGAAACTTTGTATCCACACGGCTTTCAGACTAAACGCCATCACTGGTTTCGTTCTTCTATCGATCTCCGTTGCCGAGTTATTTAATTTTAAAATGAGGGAGTCCTTTGTTGGACACCCTGTACATTCAAAATTTAATTAATCTCTGTCCTAGTGTGAGCTATCACGCACTAGGCCAGAGAGTCATACAGATTCACAGTCAGACAGCATCGTATTGCATAGTTGTTTCGTGCATCGTATTGCATAGTTGTTTCGTGAATCGTATTGCATAGTTGTTTCGTGAATCGTATTGCATAGTTGTTTCGTGAATCGTATTGCATAGTTGTTTCGTGCATCGTATTGCATAGTTGTATCGTGCATCGTATTGCATAGTTGTATCGCGCATCGTATTGCATATTTATATCGCGCATCGTATTGCATATTTATATCACGTAGTTTCACATAAACAAATGCAAATTTTATTTATGTAATCTGTATTTATCAGCTTTATGCTAAACAAAGAGTGTATAAATAAAAATTGCATGTAAATTTATAAAAGAACTATATGAATACGTAATGCGATGCACGATATAAGTATATTCTGCATATGCGTTCCCGCTGGAAGGTTAAGGTGCAAGGACAATCAGGGAAGTGAAATTCACCATAATCTCGAGGTCGAATATCTCGATTATTGCGGAACTTCCTGCAGAATTTCTTTACGAGAAAGCGTGTTAAGAAAGATATATTAATAAGAAGTTTCTTGCTCGGTCATTTATTTCAATTTTCAAATGTTTCCTATCACACTTAGGCCTCAATTTATAGAGTGGAATTAGGATAATTATTTCGAATGTTGGCTGTTTAATTCGAATTCGTCGATAATTTGAATTTTTTCTCTGATCCCTTGATTTTCTCGTTAACATAATTTAAAATATTATCTGTTTATAATAAAATATAAAATTTATAGGCTGGCATAATATCAGCAAAAAGGTTACAAATGACATGCGTGATGCTAAAATTATTCAAAACAGTTCTACGTAGAGCTACCAAATTTTCCACACAGATATTTCTTGGCTAATAGACGCTCACTAAGAAAGGGGGTTTCAAAATTTTGATTACATTTTTAATTAATTAAAAATTAGTCAAAATTTTAATGTTTTTTTTCAATAAATTCGGAATATATTATTGAACAAAAACCATTTTTATTCCATTTTAAAATTCAAAAATTTAGCTTTTCAGTGACACCTATTTTATTTCCATGCAATGTTTTTTCTTAATTTTAATAAATTTTTCAAAATTAGTTTAAACGCAATTTTGTAACAATCCTTCTTCTTTATATAACCGTGTGCCACAAAATACTAAGATTGTGAATAATCAATGTAAATAATTCAATACCTCTCATGCGACTAAACGAGAAAAAAAAGGTTTGATTTTTCAGTTTATTACAAACATATTTCAAGACATTAGATGTTTCATTGCTATTAAAGCTCGCCAAATGAAAGTGATATTGTGGTTCTAGAGGCGTTATTCCACATGGTAGAACACTGAAATTTTACTGATTGACGGCTGTGTGTGTCAAAAGAATACTGTTATAAAGCAATTAATAACAATATTGAAACAAAAGCGAGAAAACAAATAAAGTCCTCCATAGATTCCTTCAAACATACTCGGCGTGCAGCAATCTATATATTTAAAATAATTGGCAAAATCAAAGGGTC
Organism: Araneus ventricosus; assembly: GCA_013235015.1. NCBI lineage: Eukaryota > Metazoa > Arthropoda > Arachnida > Araneae > Araneidae > Araneus > Araneus ventricosus. The sequence continues at coordinate 6,994 of BGPR01006994.1, forward strand.
AATACCCCAACCCCAACGACTGGACCGATTTCGATAATTTTTACTTCATATGTAAGCTTATGACGTCTAGATATGTCATCAATGTTCACTTGCCGCACACCACCCTACATTTTCGAGAAAAATCGAAAAAATATTTCTACACTGTACATTCTCTATGGGAAAAAGCCTTTAGACAGTCCCCAAACTCCAACCACTGGACTGATTTCGACAATTTTTATGTCGTATGAAAGCTTATGACCTCTAGATATGTCATCAATTGTCGCCTGAAACCCACAGCCCTCCAGTTTTGAGATATATCGCAAAATAAAACTTTGACAGAGTTCCTCAGCCTCTACAACCGCCAATTCGCCAAATTGCTAGCATCGCTAGAGACTATTAATATCACAGGCGAACAGCTGGTCGCCGAAGGCGGCTAGTTTAATTTTAATCGTTAGGAATTGTAAGTGGAGACGACATTTACAGTAGAAAGTGTATAGGACAGAGTGAATGTGAGAGCTTTTCAGACAAATCCGAGATGCAACTTTCCGATGGTGTAGCGATTTTTCCATTAAAGACTAAACTTACTTTGTCTGGCAGTGCTCACAAGTTCATTATTAAAATAATTGAGTAAACATAAAACCACGGTGCGTTACATACACTCAGTCTCATGCACATTCGACTGTAAATGTCGGTTACACTAACATTTTCTGCCGAAAAAGTTAAATGACTTCACGCTGAGCTTGCCTGGAGGAATCTACGTCGCGACTTCAATTTTTTATTTTCTTGTATACGAAATATGCAAAGAGTTGAAAATATATATATATGCAAAGTATCGAAATATGCAAAGTTGCATTCGTCAAGGATTCCAACTCGAGATTTTGATGAATTTCCATATTTTAGACCTTCCTGAGTTCGAAAAAAAAAACAATTTTGGAAATTTGCCTATCTGTGTGCCTATGAACACGATAACTCAAAAATGGTTTGAGCTACAGAGAAGAAATTTGGTGTATGGGCTTTATACATAATTTGTAGGTTTCTTTCAAATTTTAGACAAAATCCGTCCACGGGAAGTCTGTCTGGCCGTTTGACGGCGTTCATATGAACAAGATAACTCACAAACTTAGATAGCTGGATGAATAAAATTTGGTATACAGTTTTATCATCAGGAATGTAAGTCCGTATCAAATTTTCGACCAAATTCGTTAAAGGGTGACTGTCTGTCGGTCTGTATAAGCGCATACTTTTGAACACGATAACTTTTAAACCCTATGACTTAGATAAATAAAAATTGGTATGAGATCTGCTAACATAAAACATCTATAATAATTAAACATCCGTGCCCAATTTTCGTTTCAATCAGTTGAACAAAAAGCGTTCAAATTGCATATTCGGTTTCTTTGCCATTGTACGACGAAAAAAAAAAAATGGCGCGAACGATTCGCGCATTTTCCCCACCTGTGTCTGGGAATCCTCCTTGTTACTGCCGCTCTGTGTATTTTTTCCCCACCCGCGTTAGGGCGGATATGAGAAAATTTTGGGGCGACTACTCCCGCTGGTTCTAATCGCTTCTGTTTTACTCAATGACACAACTCTTCTAACAGCTTTATGATAGATTTTTTCCTGACATATACCGCCATCTACCAGAGAAATGTCAAAATTCTGCTACATGGAATAAGGCCGCTAGAGCCACACTCACTGTCATCTGAGCGCGCCTTATAAATTCTTGCACTTTAATTTGAATCAACTGTAGATATGGACATTAATTGTTAATAACATTCTAGTGTAATTTGTCTCCAGATTTAATGAAATATTGTGAGAAAAGACGTAGCAAATATTTTCAGTAATAAAAAGTATCCTTCAGAATGATTATAAGAGGCCCATAAATGGTGTTCTCGACAGTCTTCCAAAATACAAAATAATTAAAATACTTGAATATAAGTAAAATAAAAAGCAAGTCAAGTTAAAACTATTAAATAAAATAAAAAGTGACGGTATTTCCAAACTTATATCCATAAATGAATTTTTCAATCCCAGCCTATTTTATCAATTTCTAAAATTAGTCCTTCGGAAATTAATTTCATAGTAAGCAATTCACAACGAATTCGGAAAACCCCTCTGATCTTTCTTGTATGCACTATGTTTTTTAATAACCGTTCCACTTTCAAAATGGTATGAATTGAAAAAGATTTAACTTCGTACCTGCCACCCAAGGCCGAACAACCCATAACTTCTCCTTGACAATCTTATTGTTCTTGTGTTTCAACAAAAAAAAAAATTTATCCAAAAGATTGTAACTTAGGCTTTTATTTCATAAACAGTTAGTCACTTATTGTATAAATCTGCTATCAATGAGTTTTAAACTCATTTTATATTCATCTAAGTTACATGCGAAAGAAAACGCAAAAAGCATAAATGATGATTAATACATGTCGCTGAGAACGAGAACAATTCTTCTTGCTGTGTTTTCCTTCTGATTGAATGAGTGACCATTTTGTGCAGGGCAGTAAGAAAAGAAAAACATTTTGGTATCCATTTATGACGCATTAAACATTAATAATGCACCAGCGTCACTCTCTGTTGTTTTGCAAAAGTGAAACACGTTTTTAAATAATTAAGTCATGCATGTTATAAAAATTTTGAAATTTGCATTGCAAATAATTTTGTCACTGCGTAATTCTGCGAATCCTATTAGTGTGCAAAATCATTAGAAGTAAAAAAAAGGGAGGGGAGGGAAGTTGAGAGACGGAAGATTGAAATAGATTGAGAGATGATGCAAACATTTGACAATATTTTCAGTTTTAAATTTAACATATTGCAGAGAAAAAAATTGTGCCTGTAGGAATTCTGACGCAAAAATTTGACAATATTTGCAGTTCTAAATTTAATGTTTTGCACAGCAAAAACATAGTGGCTATATGAATTCTGACGCAAAAATTTGACAATATTTGCAGTTCTAAAATTAACAATTGCTCAGAAAAAAATGTTACCCTTCTGAATTCTGATGCTAAAATTTGACAAAATTTGCTGTTGTAAATTTAACATATCGCACAGAAAAAAATGTCCCCATCATCATTTATCAAAAACCAGCAACAAGAGCAGGGAATTGTTTTCAAAGTTAATGAGGCAGAAAAAGATTTAACACTTTTTTTCATCTCTCAATTTCAAAACAGTGACAATTTAAGACACAGCCGTAATTACAGTGATTATAATATTGAGGAAAGAGATGTGCCCTTTAAATAAGCTTAAATTCATAAATATACTTCGGATTTCTAATATTTTGGGGATAAACTACAGCTTGTTTTGGATACTGAGGAAATACATGAGCATTTCCTCATTTTTTCACTGCATAAGTAATAGTGGAAAACTTTTCAATCAAACGATGCAATTACGAAGTTGTCGTCCAAGCGATTGTCTTGTCGGAAACTGGTTTTTGATGAGCTCTCTGTGCAAAGTGAGTACCACTCAGATGCTCATAATTTAAAAAGGCGCAAATAACATCTGCATTAGCTTATCGCGAAAGCGCGGAAAATTGTTGCAAAGAGGACAGGACAATTTCAATTTGTCGCATTTAGGAAAGATTTGACAAATTTGAAGTACTTTAACAATGTAAATCCAGTTTAAAGCTATGAAAGTTAACGACTAGGCAGATTAAATAGCAGACTTGAAGCAAACTAGATTTGAATAAATGTCATAAAATTATAAAATTCTTGCGAAATAATGCCGCATTTTTGTTGCTCCGTAATTCATAAGTACTATTACTTCCTCAGTCATGCATGAAGTTTAAAAATACAAGCTGTTATTTGTAAATTCAAGATAGTTACTTAAATTTCCTGAAGCTAAATATTATGAAATCATTTTTTATTTATTTAAACGATTTAAATGTTATCAATAATCGTTACATTCGCATTAACCCTACACTGAACAGTGATCATACTTGTGTAAAGTGAACTGAACTTTTCTGAACTTGAATCCGGGTCGTTCTAGAAACCGAAGGAATAATACAGGGCGCTGCTAAGAGAAAAGTGGAGGAGGTGTTGGAGAAAACACACGGGAAAAATAAATTTAAAAAATCGCAGATAATTAAATGGTTAGTTATGAAAAATTATAAAAAGTGTCAAAGAAGCATAAATAAAATATTTTACCATTACTTTTATTATTTTTTCCCTTCAGGATTATTCATCTGTATTGGAGAAATTGAAGAAGCCTTATTTTTTGTGTAGTAAAAATTGCGAATTCTTCGAGGAACTGTTTTAAAAATTAACTCTAGTTTTTTTAATGAGCTATTTATCAATAAATAAATAATTGGAAAACAGTACACTCGAGTACATTTAATTAAAATAATTAGGCACTTTTTTTTAAATCCAGAACTGTTTTCTTAGGTTAAAACTGTTGACAAAGAGACGAAAATCAGGAAAATCTCAGATAAGCTGGGACATCTGGTCATTGTACATGCACAGCAAAACTTGGAATGGCGAATTTACTTTTACTTTTCTTTGAATTAATTATTATTTAAACTAAATTTTTAAAATTAAACCATTTATTCTTTTGTATACGAACTATTTACTGACAAGTGAAATCCGGGACATTTATTTCAAAGTTAGGACAAATCAGGGACATTTAATCCAAATTCGGGGCAAATCAAGGTCACTTTTTAACCCTCTGACTGCCAAATTTTTTTTAATTACTATTTAGAAGCGACGATTGAAAACATGTTCAAATACCGTTAAACCATGCGAATTGCTATTTACGTGCGAGGCTTTATTAGTATTATATGATTGAACGTTTAATGAATATATTACGAAAGTATTTGAAGTTTTGCCGTTTTAAATGAAGTAGGGGGAATGCCATTTGATACACATTAATACACTTTTTTATGGAAAGCTAAAAAATGATTTTACCAACTGTAATCATTAGAACTAATACACTATATTTATGCATTTATTAATCTAATATAGGGTTTCAGCGGAGTTTTAGTTATAAATGACACAATAAAATATTTATTACACTGTTTTCCTAAAAATGGATTTGTATTAATCTGCCCCATACAACGGGTACATTGATACACACGGAAATATCGAACATAAAGATGGTTAATAGTTCTGGGATCAAAACAAAATTTGTTTTATCAATGAACTGCATATTCCAAATCAAGGTTTAAAAGTTTAACAAAGTGACAAACTTTTATTTTGATCAAAATTCAACATTTTTCATGAGACTGGAAAAATGAAACAATATATAATGCCTCAGAAAATAATTTATTTCTACAAATAAAAAAGGAGAATGTGTGTGTGTATCTAAAAATACTTTGGAGGGAGGGAATGTGAGTCTAGAAGCAGTTTTTGGAAATTTAATTAATTAAAAATTAAGGGAAACTTTCGCGTTCTTTCTTGATGACTTACGAATGTAATATAGCACAAAGATAATTTTCACACCATCTGAATGCAAAAAATTATCTTTTCGATGGTATTAATTAAACTTCCGTACAATTTTTTTCTCAAATTTTAAAAATTCTTTAGAGAATAGGTTTAACATAATTTACAAAAATACTTTTCATTTTTACAGTTCAATTCAAACTGTTTTTATTATTTAAACAAGCAGGGTAAATGAATTGGGAATCCTTTAGTAAAATAAAGAAGCAGAAACTGTGAGTATAGATAAACACGTAGGCCGAATATACAGGGTGTCCACACTTATCGTGGTCCAATAGCTAATTTCTAAACTGTTAGAGATAGACAGATAGTTCCAATTGGAAAAATACTTTAAATGAAGGGAAGAATTACATTTTATCTTTTTTTAAGTCTATTAATATATTTCTGAAAAAGTTACGAATTCTAATTTTTTATACTGTCCCCCGGTCCTATCAGTCTTAATTAGTAAAATATTTTTCACACACGAACATTTTAAACAAAAATAATAAATATAAAAAAACTTTTAAAAAAACGCTTTTACCAATGCATCAAAAAAGAAAAATAATAATTTTTCTCCCAAAAATCTGGTGGTGAAAACAAAAATCGTAAAAGCGTGAGGCGCTGTGTTTTCAGCGCCTCACGGTTTCACTATTTTTGTTTTTACCTTCAGATTTTTGAGAATTTTTTAATGCATTGGTAAAAGCATTTTTTAAAGTTTTTTTATATTTATTATTTTCTAGTTTTTAGTCTTTATTTATGTCATAATTCAGCACTATAAATATTTTGGGATTTTAGAATCAATTTTTCATGAACTAATTCCAACAATTATTTTATTGAAAAGAGCACTAAAATTATTTAAATATTGCCTTATCATCAAGACACAATGAATATACAAAATTTCAGAACTCTAGTGCATTGAAAATTGAGTGAAAAATCGATCACACAATTCTCACCTTAGAAAAAATATTTCGCACTTGAATCCATTTTTCTTCAACTAATTCCTGCAATAATTTCTTTAAAAAATATCTATCATAGGATATACTTATTTTTATTTTATTGAAATATTTAAATTACAAACATTTAAATTGTGTAGTCTTTTAGTTCTCAAAAAATAGTATAGATGGCGCTCCTGAAACTTACCAAGTGCAAACGTAATTTTGCGAATAATTTTTGGTAATTGATAATTGAGAGCTCTAAAATTATTAAAATATTGCAGTGCCATCAAGACCCAAAAAATATACAAAATTTCAGAACTCTTAAGAAGCGAGTGAAAAATCGATCACAAGTTCAATTTTTCTGCGAATAAAATTGGCCGAGTTATTGAACTTTGAATATCGCAGACTTAGATCATTTTACACCATTTCAACAGCCACCTAGACGACGATCCACCAATAAATGCGCAACAATTATTTAGTTTAAAATTATGAAATTCAATGCTCCACAGTAGCAGAACAGTGGAACTTTTTTTGTTTAAAATGTTAGTGTGTGAAGAATATTTTACTAAATATCACTGATAGGTCCAGGGGGCAGTATAAATAAGAATTCATAACTTTTTGAGAAATATAGGGGGAGATGGGGCAGATTCATACACGGGAACATTGATAGAGTTCTTAAATTTTGATGATTGGAATGGCTCAAGATGTTCATATCCCCTCATATATATGCCACTGTAACCCTTAGAACAGGGTATATTTTTCGGCCAAGTCAAAAGTTAATTTGCAAATAAATCAAACCGCTAATCTTCTAGTCGAAGTGATTTTTAATCTAAGTACGTGTTGATTCCTTTCACTAATTACGTTTTCTTGCCAGGGAATCTACTCCAAAGGTAGAGAAAAACATTTATTTCTTTGAACTATATTAAGTTTTGAGGTTTTGTAGCGTTGATTTTGCGCCACCCCTCGTTTTAAGTAAAAAAGTCTCTTGGAGCAGATTGATACAATTGACTCCGGAGCACATTGATACGCGTCTTCTGTGTGTATCAATGTGCCTCAACAGCAACCATTTTGCAAAATCGTCTTCAGAAATGGAAAAAAAAAACTAAAAAATGAACTATCTAAGAGAAACACACATATAAATATTAGTTTTAAACAATGAACACGGTTTGAATTTCATTGCAAAAATTAAAAGGATTTTTGTAAATTAGGTTTAAAATATTTTTTACGAATTTATTAAAATTGGGGGGGGGGGAATGTACAGAAACTTAATATCATCGAAAAGATAATTTTTTCTATTTTCAGATGGTGTGAAAATTATTTTTCTGCTAAATTATTTTTGTAAGTCATGAAGGAAGAACGCGAATATTTCCCTTAGTTTTTAATTAATTAAAATTTCCAAAAGCTGCTTCGAAATTCACATTCTCTCCCTCCAAAGCATTTTTAGACACACACACACATTCTTCTTTTTTATTTGTAGAAATAAATTATTTTCTGAGGCATTAATTGTTTCATTTTTCCAGTCTCATTAAAAATGTTGAATTTTGATTAAAATAAAAGTTTGTTACTTTGTTAGACTTTTAAACCTTAATTTGGAATATAAAGTTTATTGATAAAACACTTTTTGTTTTGATCCCAGACCTATTAACCATCATTATTTTCAGTATTTCCGTGTGTATCAATGTACCCGTTGTGTGAGTAGATTGATACAAATCCATTTTTAGGAAAAAAGTGTAATAAACATTCTATTATTTCATTTACGACCAAAACGTGACTGAAATCATATATTAGGTTAACAAATGCATAAATATAGTGTATTAGTTCTAATTATTTTCTGTGATAAAATCATTTTTTAGTTTTCCTAAAAAAAGCGTATCAACGTCCCCGTGTTCCCTCCATTTAGTGACATAAAAATATAAAATATAATTTTCCCTTTCATTTAAAGCATTTTACCAATTGCAATTATATGTCTATCTCTAACGGTTTAGAAATTAGCTGATCATGATAAGTGTATAAAATAAATATACCCTGTATAAAATAAAGGGTTTGTCTTAAAAATTTGAATCCTGTAAATATGTTTTAGCCTAATTGCATTCGCGTCCCATTTTAAACAGCACGAAGGTTAATTTATTGTCATTTAAACTGGTCAAACGACGGGGAAGACATCTGAACTGGCAAGCCCCACCCCCTCCAAATTACCTCGCAACATCAGCTAAAGAATAATTGATATCCGACGTCATATTTAACCCTCTGATTGCCGATTTTTTTTAAATTACTATTTAGATATGGTGTTTGAAAACATGTTCAAATACCTTTGAACCCAGCGAACTGTTATTTATATACAAGGCTTTATTAATATAATATGATTTAACGTTTTAAAAGTTCTAAGTAAGCACATTAGCTTTCGAAAATCGCAGGATGTAGCAGAAAATGGACTTACTTCCAGCCAGCGGAAATCGCGGGATAAACAAGCAGAGGGTTAAATCCCTGACAAAAAGTCGAAATTCAGGATAGCCCGGGCTCATTCAAAACGTCTGGTCTCTTTATGTTTGTATATCTTCTATTTTTGCATTTTTCCTATTAATTAATAGGAAATTAATAAAAATAATGAATAATTTAATAATTGATTAGTTAAATTATTTTTGTTGATCTATTTTTGACAGGAAGAAAAAAAAATTTCAATAAAATTTAATTAAACACTTATCATTTTTTCATTAATTAGTTTTACTTAAGTATTTAGTAATGCATTTAAATGTTAACTTATTTTTTCATAATAATTACGCTTATTTTTATATATTTGCATAACTTTTATTTTTTTTAATTACGTCGGAGACTAGGTCGTATTGACCATTTACCTTCGTGCAGCCCAGTATAAACTAGCCTTTGAATAATAGTTGTTAGGAGCAAAACGTTTAGATTTGTGTTGGCTAAAGTAACACGAACTGTCAAGTGTCTAAAATTCATAATCTCTCCAGTGGAACACAGTGGACAGTCAGGATTTTTTTTTTACTCTTATTCGATGAAGATGTCCCTGAAGATAGTCGTGTCCGTGTAAAATTCTAAAATTGGCCGTAAAGATCGGTCTAGGGAGATCCATTGGGACCGGGTCATGTAGTAAGCTCTCCCAGATTTTGCTTTTAGCGTCGATCCCTTGGGCTTTTCGTATTAATTTCCTCGCTGATCTTACAATAGTGGAATAAGCCTGGTCGTATGGTAAGTCAATAGGGTGCTGTGGAAGGCTGCATCCATGTTTAGATAGCGAATCTGCCCTCTCATTACCGGAAATATCGCAATGGCTGGGTTTCCATTGGAATAGTACAGTCCACCCAGAACAGTTTAGTTCATATATCTTTTTTATGGTTTCTCCTACATGTACCGAATCACTATCATGGAGAGAGCAGAGTGGGAGTATCGCAGCCTGTAAATTGACAAGAAAAACTGCATAGCTGTAAGCAGTTTTTAGATCAGCCAGGCGAAGAGACGCCTGTCTCAGCCTCAAAGTTCGTATTATTCAAATCGACTGCACAAGAACCCTCAAAAAGCCCCTCACAATAAAAACCGGCACCAGTGGTGTAATCTTCCTGAGCAGAACCGTCTGAATAAAAGTGAAGCCAGTTATCCCTAGAATATCTAGTACAAATTGCCTCCAGAGCGTAGGCTCTGAGGGCAGCAGGGAGGGCATCACTCTTTTTATCTTGTAGGTTTATTGAGAGGACTGAAGGTGGAATGCTGAGGGAGGGTGGGAGGGAAACTCCCTCTAAGGCAAAGGGATTTACGAATGGTATTTACGATATTGTATTTATTCAAAAGTTCGTCAGATTTGGAAAAGAAAGTTTGGTGAGTTTTTAGTCTTTTATTTACGGGAAATAACTGTCGCCAGTGTTTGAGAGGGAGTCTTTTACATTTTTCATATTGTTTAAGAAGTTGTTTCTCTCTCCTGACCTTCATAGGTTCAATATCAGTCCGGATCTCAAGAGCAGTAATAGGCGTGGAACAAGCAGCTGAAGTAATGAGTCTAACGGCTTTGTTCTGAACCCTATCCACTTTGTCGCCACAACAATCAGATGCTGTGGCCAGAAGTTCGCCTCCATAATCCAAGACAGGTCTTACATATGTTTTGTATGTAGTGGAAAGAGTTTCAGGAGAGGAGCCCCACGTAACACTGGACAGTCTTTTCAGAATACTGAGTCTACTCGCTCCTTTTTCTGCATTCTCATCCGCATGTCTTCTCCATGATAATTTATTATCTAAAGTAACGCCGAAATATCTAAAACAATCTTGTCTAGAGAGGTCACGATTTTTATATTTAACAGTTGTCAGGTGTTGTTTGGTTGACAAAGTAAAGAGCTGATAGACTGTTTTTTCAGTGTTAACAGTCATTTGAATTTCATCGCTCGCACCATTTCTCGAAGTAAATCATAGCCTGATCTATATTAGCCCTTGCAATATCAATGTTCTGATCAGTTGAAAAGACAGTAATATCATCCGAAAAGGCGAGACACTGTACACCATGAATTTTCCCGAGATTTTCAATAAGGTTATTTATCATTATATTGAACAAAAAGCAGCTACTGGCAGCTCCCTGTGGTAGTCCATTTCTCATTTGGACGAATTTAGAAGTAGTAAATCTGTACCTGACCCTAGCCTGTAGGTCTTTATCCACTTTGACATTTTACCACGAATTCCCATGCTTGTCACTTTTTGAATCAGTCTCATAATCCAAATTGTATCACAGGCTGACTTAAAGTCTACATGAATAGTTAGAGTGGACTTTTTACAGTGGAAGCCGTCTTTCATACATTGTGAAAGGAAAGCCACCTGTTCACTGGTACTTCTTTTTTTACGAAAGCCAGCTTGAAAGTCAGAAATTTTATTATTATATGTCTCAAGGAAGTAGTTCAACCGGTTAGGGGCCATCCTTTCCGAACATAACATAACTTTTAACTTTTTTAACTTTCCAAACATAACTTTTATCGAAAACCGAAAGCTAATGCGAAGTGATGTATCTAAAGTAAACGTGAAGTTTCAATATCACGTGTAGCAAATATTCTTATGCTAGTTGCTAATAATTTCTCTTTCAAGCAATTGAAATTGTTAACACTATTTTCTGTAGTTATTAACTAATTAACTTCCAGTGTCCTCATTTGAGGACAGTTACATTTCACTTCTGTGTCTAAAACAATCTCATTTCATTCTTTTCTTTTGTCTAACAAGTCACTATGTATATTCCCTACACATTTTTCAGCTGGCATATATCACCCATTTTCCAGATTCTGAAGCAAAAGTGTCGTCGTTCTGAAATTTTTTTTCGAAGTAATGCGGAAAATCGAAGAAACATTTTTTTTTGATAATTTACTATATTTAAATATATATATATATATTATCTTTATCTATAAAAACGTCCTTTTAAATAATTTTCTACCGATTTTTCAATTATTTTTAAATCAAAGGTAAAAAAAAAATTAGGAATGAAATTTTATTTCACAGTCATCCTAATCTTGGTGTTTTTAACATAATTAAAATAAATTTGCAGAAATCTATTCTTTAAATTAATTTGGGCGTTTGGATTAATTGCTGATAAAATCTTAACATTTAATCCAATATACAGGATTAATTCCCGTTAGATATCATCGGAACACACTATTAATGCACTATATAGAGTCAAAAGTGAAATGAAGAAGGTATGTAGATCACACGGAAGTTTTTTAAGTTTAGTTATATTAACGTCCCGTTTTAAGCAACACGAGGGCTATTTTGGGACGGACCTCGTAATTTTGAACCGTGAGGGCGACAGCTGAGCTGGCACGCCCTCTCCAAACTTCCACGCCACACCAACGGGAGGACGTGTGGCCACTACATATGATTTAACGTGCAACGGGCCCCATACACGGCGGATCTTCGGTGGAATCGTATTTCGAACCTGGAACCCTCCGGCCCCAAAGCCGGGGCCTTACCACTAGGCCACCGCGGCCTCAGGAAGTTTTTTAAAGTCCAAACAATAAGTTAAAGTACGCTTGAAGTTTCGATCTCGAGTGTAACAAAGATTTTTAAGCTGATACGAATTATTTTTTGAAGTATTTAATAATGTTATCACTATTTTCTGTAATTATTAATTACTAATGAAAACTTAACATTTAATTTGTTATATTGGATTTAAAGTGGGTGAATTTAAATTAGATATCATTGCATTATCGCTATTAATCCGTTATGTGGAGTTAAATGAAGAAGGTATGTAGATCACACGGAAGTTAAATTTACCATGAGTAAATTCTCTCACTTACACTTAACAATCAAAGCTACAGAAGAAAGGAAGTTCTTTTTTTTAAGGCCAAACAATAAGGAAATTCTTCGGTTGAATTGACATATGTAATCTCGCTTGTAAGTAATCCAATAGTAGATGAATCTGAATCTGCTTTTCGAACACTTAGCTTTAACTCCAGGATTATCAAACGCTTGGAAGATCACACTTAATGAAAAGTCAAAATCCTGTTAACTATGATGTTTCTTCCTGTTTTCCGGTAGTATTTTAGTTTAATAACATTCCACAAACTGGTTATATTATAGGTTAAAGATGTTACAGATAACGAAAATAACAGTGAAAAGTTAATATTTAAAATACCATTCAATTTTGTATGGTGATTTGATAAAGTTATAAGTTGCAGATGTTACAGATTACGAAAATAACACTGAAAAGTTAACATTTTAAATGACATTGAACATTGTAAATTAACCAGGTTTTGAAAGTGATTTGATATGAAATAAAACTGTCTCCAAAAACAATACATTTTTGTGGTAGGGCACGAAATCCTAGTAAAAAGATCAGGTATGAAAATAAAAATCAGGTAAAGAAAAATCTTTAATTTCTTTTATGAAAGTATCATCCCAAAATATGATCTTTTGTTGAAATAAAAATAGAAGTCTAAAAGACACAACTGAAATTTTGATAAAAAGGAAAAAAAAAGCGAAAAAATTAAATGCTTAATGCTATAATTCAAATGAAAACTCTAATTATATAAATTAGGATTTTTGCGATATAATAAATAAATAGAAATTTAAAAAAGCATTGTCATTCCTCATCTTATTATATTGATCTTCAAACCATTGGTAACGCATAAAAATCGAAGAATTATCTTTATAGTTGCGCCTAAAAGCTTTGTAGTTTTCTGAATTAAAATACATTTTAGAAAAAAGCTAGCTATATGTTGAACCCTCTGACCGGAATATCGATCATTATGATTGCAAATGTTCATGCTAACTTAATAGATACTCAAAATATGTTCCGATATGCAGCGGTGAGCAAATCGTGGGTCGCGACCCCCGAAGGGGTCGTGGGAAATTTTTGTGTGTGTCGCCAAATTCAAACAAATTTATTTAACAATAAACAATTATAAGGCTTTTCAAAAAACTTGGTCGGGGGGATCGCAACAAAATTTTACACAAAATGAGGGGGGGGGGGTTGGAAATGAAAATAATTTGCGCACCACTGCGATATTTTTTAACAAAAAGAAATTAAAGAAGACAACTGGTTACATTATAACTACATTGAAACTAGATTAAAATCACAACAATTATGCAGTTGCACATCACTTTTTCTCAGTTTTCAACCAGTATACAATGCAGTGCTAACAACACACTCTTTGTTAATAGTTTTTTCATTTATTTTTTTCCGTTAGTGGTTTGCATAATCTAGCACAGGGGTTCCGAAACTTTTTCCCTCGCTTACCCCTTGATTATTCTGTTTATTTTCGCGTACCCCCTACTGTCATATCTTCCTCTCCAACCATCCGTCAATGGAAAGAACTTTTTATCAATAATTTTAATGGCTTAGGTAAGCTTAAAAGTCAAATGACTCCAATTAATAACATTTGCAGGACTTAATTTTGATTTTTCATTTTATTCCATTTTTACAATAGTCTTAGATCAACGTCAAAACAGATGAAATCAGTACTGTAGCAATTTCGCATTAACTTATAAGGGTAGTTAAAAATTACACTTCTTTTTGCTTTCTTTTTTTCCCTTGTTTTGAGAGTAGGTTTAGGGCTTGCACAATTTCCACTTGTACTTTTCACACAAACTTTGAGGAAATAAAATTCTGTAACATTTTTAATCCCTTATTTTTTCTTGTGTCCGCCATTACAGACTCGCGTAGCCCCAACTGGATCTTTGCAGGTTGAGAACTTCTGATGTAGCACCTCAGAAATCCGCAATACTCTGCGTCAGTTGATGATTTCAAACCGTCCTTAAAACGATTCTTTCTTATGATATTGCAGGTTTTCTTCCCTTTGCGGAAAAAAATAGAGCAAAGAATGCTCCAAAAGCTTCTAGAAATCAAAACGCTCGTTAAAGTTCTTCTTATGTGTTTAAAAAAGCAAAGTAATAGCGGGTAATGACACCACATCGATTTTAGATAAATATCTGAAGAAAACGAAGTATTTCCAAAGCATTTTACGTGATTTTCTTTTGATATATCACCAGTATTTTGAGTTTAAACTTTCGCAGCATAAACATCGGCTTTTGGCTGAAAAGTGGGCCATCACAAATTATTTAGCTAAAGAGATTGATCTTAGATCCAAAGCTCTCCATCACCACTAATATAAACCATTTTATTTGGATATTGTTTTTTTGCATGAAATGAACAATAAAAAAATCATTGTTTGGAAGAAGTTTTTATGTAAGAAAAGTATTTGAACGATTGTAAATGGAGCAGTGGTTCTTTGAAATATTTTTTTACTCTTAATCTGAAACATACAACATTAGAAGACACAAAAAAAGAAAGAAAAATCAACTATTTTTTAAGCATATCAGAACACACCGTAATACTTTTTTTCTGAATTAGTTTAGACCTATTTTTCATTTTGCCTTTATTTTTGGAATTGCTTCATTTCAATGTGTCACTTTTTATCCTACACAGAATGACTTAAAATAACAAGAAATGAGAGGGTAACTCAGATGAATAGAAACAAACAAAATTTACATAGGAATATACGCAGCAAATGCCTTCAGGATGCTCTGGACGTCCTATTACGAAAAGCGGAAAAATATTATTATATTTACGTTTTATTTCAATAATACCACAGGAGGATCACAAATTTTTTCTAGATTCACTCATACACACGGAACATCGACGCTGCATCGAATAATCCATCTACTCAAAAATTTCATTCCTACTTTGGATACATATTGCAGCCACAATGACTTTTTCTCTTTATCAGACGAAACAAAAGTTTTGAACAGGTGCTATTTTTTGTCATAATCTCTTACATTCTTATGAAACGCATTACACCGGGGTTATTTTAAATAATATATACGTGTGTTTGATATCATTCTTTTCAAAATTTATTCAACTTTAATGTGTTATTGTTGGAATTTCAAAATTGTATTGTTTTAAAATTAAAATATGCAGATTATAAAATGACATTTGTGTTTGAGTTTCTGGTATATAGACGGCAGCACGGTCTAAGTGATAATATGTTGTTTAATTTTGACTAGTTTTAGTTGAATAATTCATTTTATCTTCGTCACATTTTCAAGCTGATTCTGTAATGCATTTCGACTTCGAACTGATAGTATCTTTGCATTAATAAGAATCCTATTTGCATTGCAAGGAGAAAGCGACAGAAAAAAAACATATTTGTTTTACTTTGCACAATCTTTTTATATCCGTAACTCCTAACTTTTTACAAACCATCTATATAAATATTTTTCTTATGCAGCTTCCAGAAAACGCATTATTTAGCTATAGGGTTTGGCAACATCGATAACAATTGATGGATCACTTGATTTCAGTTTCCAAATGTAAACGAACGAGTCAGATTTGGTTTGAGCCTTCTTACCAATGAGTTACATACAAATCTCAGCCTTGCTGTTAAATATCATCAACGGGCAAATGAATCAATTGTAGAAAATTTTGAAAGGTGTTCAGGAAGAAGGAGAAATATTTTGTATCAACATTCTCAGCGCGCGCTGGGCAGACTTATAAATGCGGTGCGGTCGCCAAGATGTGATTTCTTTTCGGTCATTATTCGCCAAATGTGGCAATTCTTAACGGTTGGCGCGATTATGGCGAGTTTGGCGGCGAAACTGTATCGCGTTTCTTATCGATTTGCTTTTAGGATTCTCTTTATATATCTTGACCAGTGGCGAATCCAGGGGAGTGGCTATCGGGCTGCAGCCCCCCCAGGGCTAAACCAAAATTCTTGATTTAATTTAAAATCACTACAACTGCGTGATCTTAATTTTCATTTAAAGAAATAGTAATCAAATCGTGACAACATTGCTTTTTGACTTGGCAGGATCAAAAATTTTCCTACTTTTCTAGTCATTCCACTTGCACTTGTAGCGTTGGCGCGTCGAAAACATTTTTTGGCCAGTTATTTCATTGTATTTCTTATTAAATTATCGAAAGTATTGTAGTGTTCTTTGTTGTTTTTATTGTCAGGTGAGGAAAGTCTGTAAAGTTAAAGTGTTTTGGTTTACATAAGCCATGAGGTTTGACATTCGTCACTGCGATACAAAATTTTTATGACCTCAGCCCTTCCCAGACCCGAATCCTGGATTCGCCACTGATCTTGACCATTTTTTTCACTTTCACAATTTTCTGTGTTAGTTTTATATCAGTGTTAAATTTGTCTTCTAAATGCTTTCAAGAAGAAGAGTTCCCTACCCCCTAGCTTCCAATTATTTCTACTTATGAGAGGAAACAACCATTTTATGACAATTCAAATGATACGTTCAATGACGTTTCAGCAGACTTACAAGTTTTTTAGCCCTAACGTGGGGGTTTGTAGATTTGAATGCATGCTTGGGTGTCATCTTTACCATTTGATCATTTAGTGGTAATATTTTGGCAGTATTTTTCTTAATTTTTCTGAATGTTGACATGTATGATGTATGTTCTTCATTTTTGATACTGTGTTTTTATATGTTTTGACATGTTTATTTTATGAATATTTCCTGCCGGCTTATACATGCGCCGTACGCCATTTTGGGTGGGTAGGTGAAGCCGGTGAGATTTAAAACTAAAAATTACCATCTGATCACGGTTCAACATCACAAGGCCAGCTCTAAAATAGTCTTCGGCTAGCAATGAGACGAGACATTAGTTTAGTTAAACTAATCTTGCAAGCATATAATTTTTAGAAATCTCTCATGTGTAAACATTATTGGGAAGAACATTAGCATCTGTATCAATCGAATCTCCGCTTACAAGGTTTCTAAGAGATATTCTTGCAGAATATTTATAATCACATACCTGTTTTCTATTTCGTCCACCGTGAAAACAGAAAAACAATTCTTGGATTCAAGACTTCGTCAGTAAACAAATGAATTAATACGTTCTGTCATGCTTATCAATATTTATAAGAAGCTAGGGAAGTATTTTAAATTATATAGGGGAGAATGGGGTAAAACTGGGTATCCTTCATTCTGGCGCCATTAGTTTCCTATCTAGCAGACAAACACTGAATTACACTCTACTAGTAAAAAAGGAAGCAATCACAGCGGCGTGTTGCAGCTGTTAAATTCACTGATTCTGTGAAGGTTTATTTGTTTTAAGACGTCAACTCTGTAATGTTCCTTCGATTTTAAGCTATCCTTACTTAAAAACCATAGCAGTTATAAAAACTGTATTTCGTCCAGATTATTACACGTTTACTAAGGATTTATACCCTATCAAACAATGAGGATTTACTCCAATAATTGCGCGGTTCTATTTCGGTTTTTATAACCTCTGTACTGGGTAAAACCGGGTACTCCAAGTGGCGTAAGACCGGGACAGTCATTATTGATGATTCCTCCGATTAAGACGATAAAAACACATCAGGCATTGATTGTTTATATTTTAATGATATATTTTCTAATTTATATAAAGAAGAAGAGTTAATCCAATGTGAAGACTGTCTTATCTGTGCACACGCAAGCTGCAGTGACGCGGAGGAAGAAGACAACTGCTTTACATGTGAATTTTGTAACTAATATTCTTAAATTGTAATGCAGAATAAAATGGCTGCTGCTTTTCCACTGAAAATAGAGTTGTCCTAATTTCCCATAGAGTTAACATGGGTACCCAATTTTACCTTACTAGTGGGGTAAAATCGGGTGATATGACTTTTTTTTTATAAAAATATCATTAGTAAAAAAGGTTGGAAAACTATGACTGTTCTGGAAAGATATATATATATAATCTTTCAATACTTTTAATAACAACAGAGTTTTTTTACTTGTTGACATATAAATGTTTATACTTAATTTTTTGTTCATTTGTTCATGGTATCTATAGTATTTTCAATTCTTTAGATTTTGTTTTAAATTCGGTTGTATTGTTCAAATAATGACTTTTTAGTTTAGAATTTGCTTCTTGATATGTCTTGTTTACTTTGTTTCTGTATGATCATATATATATATACTCCGATAAACAATGAATATTTTAATAAAATTTGACAACTTCTATGTCGAATAGTTTAGCTCCAAGAGGCCTTCGAACCTTAGCTACCCTGTTTTACCCTACTTTACCCTACTTTCTTATTAGATTCAAACTTGACTCTCTATCTTTAATCGTCATATTCAATAAGCTGTGAAATGAGATACCTACAACTAAAACTTCTTTCTTGTGTCTAAATCAATGAAAGAAATTTTCATTAAATTTTTACGTTGTTTAGTTTCAGAAAGCTCCACTTTTTTTTCTTTCTGAATCTAAACATTTTTTTAAAGTTATAATTCGTCATACAAATTTCAACACTAGTTCTGGGATAATTAGTTAAAATATTTTTAAAAAGTAAAAAAAAAATTATAAAGTTATATTATTTTACCCAAACATAAATATGTGAAAACTGAATACTACAATGAAAATTATCGTTTGCCTTTTCTAAATGAAAAAAAAAACTCTATTAGAATAATTTATAGTCTCGCTTTAGTTTTAATAAAAACAATCTTAGTGGCCTGAATTCGGGAAACTTTTATTTTTCATCGATGCAATTATTTTTTAACGGAAGATATGTTTTGAAGTTTGTAGTTAATTCGACCGACTAAAAATGTGAAAGAAAAATGGACATCATCTTTCAAAAGCTCAGTCATGAGCCAATTTTTATTTGGCGTCTATATTTATGCAGTTGAAAGGACAAAAAAAAGTGAAACACATTGTAGTAATATTTAAAAAAAAATCGTTAAATCTATAAAGCATATTGCAAAAATTCAGACTATTTCTCGCAGTTTGCTCACATATTGAGAAATTTTAAGGCTTGACTCTTTTTTTTATTGAAAACAATAGTTTTCAATTTCGTAAAAGTTACTTTTGATAACAAATTTAATGGTTGTTATTCTGCCCTCAAAATTCATTCGAGTTCCAATAAAATGATTCATGTTCATAAAGACCTTCCTCTAAATTTCAAAATAGCATTTCTATCGTACAGATTTGTGTATTTCTCAAAATTTGAATCACAAAAATCAATCTTTTGTATCTTAGATTTTTGTTGTAAGCGTATTTTGTATTATTTCGTGCGAGCTGTGTACTGTTTTATTTCTTTCTTCTCTAGCGTTGTATTTACTAGAAGTTATTGAAACTGGAAATAAAAGTTACATAGATAAAAAAATATAACTAAATATTTACATACTCACTATGTTTAAAAAATAATTATTCGAATGTTTTTTGCTACAGAAAGGAAGCATTTTCGTCATCTTCACCGAATAATTTCAAGCACATTGATAATGAATCGATCCTTACTTTGCTGATTTAGAATACTAGATTGGAATGAAAATGCGGACTTTTTCTTAAATTATAGATGTTTTTTTAAATATTTGGACGTTTAATATTTCAAAAGTTTTCTCTATATAAGTTCTTTAGCATAAATGTATTTTACGAATATAAAATTTAACAGAAAGATTGTTTGAATAAGTTTTTAAAAGACGTCGTTTCTTTTCTCGTTAGTGTTTGAGCCGCATTTTTCAGTTTGTCATGTTTAGTTCAAAAGCAGATAATTCATGTTTATGTGTATAATTTCTTAAACTATCATGAATAAAATATTTTTAATATTTCTGAGATTTTATTAAACGCAATAAAGATCCAATTATTCTCATGAAAAGATAACTGAGGATCTTCTTATCAAAAGTGACTATATCCATTTTAGAAAATGTTTGAGGTACAAATGTACAAAAAACTGATAACTTCCTAAATAATTTTTTCTTTTTTTTTCAATCAAAAATTCTGTTTAAGCGTCACGGTCTATGATATCAAAGGAAATGAACAGAATTTTTTTTTTGGGGGGGGGGGCAGTTATAGCAAAAAGATTACCGGTTTCGATTTGATTAAAAAAAACATTAGATATATCTGGTTTTGAAAAGTCATCAAAAACTTAGAACAAAAAATCGACGGGAGGCTGTCTCTGCGAAATGGCCACTGGGATTGAGGGGCGTAAATTTACTTACCTTACTCAACTGCGACTTTCTGTGACTAAAGTAGCTCTATGTGGCTATTATAACTCTACAATCTATTGTGACTATAAGTCTAGTGTAACTGTGTGACTCTATCTGTGCAAAATTCTTCGTGATTTTCACAAAATTTGCAACTCGACTGTGACTAAACCGTATGTACAAATTCTAAAATTATTTTTGCAATCTTCAATGTCTATCTTTCTCTGTTAAATGAAACTACAACCAACTTTCTATGTTATTTGGTTGCGGAGTTATAAGAGTTGAACGTTAGCGCTAAAAGCGTCATAATGTCTTCCTTTCCCGACCCACCATTAGACCATTATGGAAAGACGTAAGTCTACGTCAAAAAATTATTTTCAAAAATCCATTGAAAATGGAAATTTTGAAAAAAATGTCTTTTTAAACTTAAACGTGGTAATCAAAACCACAACCTTTATTTAGCAGTTGCGTTTTTCAAAATCCTTATTAAGAATGTCACCATCTATTATATTATAGAATCATTTCAGTTCCTGAAGTGATGCCCAGTTTTGGTAGAAATGGGTTGTAAACAAATACCTCACGTCTTTTTCTTTGGTTATCCTGTTCATCAGAGGACGTGTAGAGAGAGAGAGAGAGATGACCTCTTCTCGCTTTCGGTTTTTACTAAACTCCTGACCAGTATCGAATCTGTAGTAAGAGGAGCATTTGCTTTGGGTACCGACTTCACCCTTTCAACTCCGGTTCCTCTTTATAAAAGCCCGTTCCCGGTTTACTTTCGAGTAAACCGGGAACTTTGTTGTAGACATCCGAAAGCTTTTTTAAATCGTACACTTGCCAATCTTCTAGGAGACAAATAGCTCCGAAGTCTCCAAAAACCATGTTGTACCCTTCATTGATTATAACGGTAGAAATGCTTTCTAACGACTTTTCCATTCGACAATGCTCTGTCTGCAGGCAAAAGAATATGAATACAAACGGTTAATTTTATCTGGACTTCCTTTGCATTCTCAGGGGCCTCGTTTATAAGACAATATCACTTTAGCTGTAATATCTGCTATACTGGAATTAACAAAGGATTTTATCTAATAAATATATATCAAAAATTGAAATTTTGATTAAAATTCTAAAGACTTTGGATCATGAATTGGAAAATTTTGGATGAGAAATAACCTTTTTCCCAAGTGCGTTAGATGTGAGGGAGGTGCGGACCAAAAGCAGCGCCACCCTTTATCGCCTAGCTGTCATATGAAACCGTACTGAAAAACTCAGAGCGATATCTTGTAGGGGGAAGGCGAACTAAAACGAGATATTTAGACTTTTTGAGTTCTCTTGAAAATTGCTTGGATGTGTCAAATTTTGAAAAATTGGGCCAAATTAGATGGAATGGAATGATGGATATGTTCATCTTTGTTAAAAGTTTATTGGTTTTAGAAGTTGAAATGTTTAGTTTTGCAAAAAATAAAGAACTTTTCGGAGCTCTACTGATGGCAGGAAAATAAATTTTCTGACAAAATGAGACTCTACCCTCATACAGTCGGATATTAAGTTTACAAAATTGTAAAAAAATGCTATTCAGAAAAAAGTGGATTTGTTCACTTTTGGTAAAAAGCTCCCCAATTTTTAAGATATTAAATCTATTAAATCAAAATTACTGAACGCTTAGAGGGTTAAAAAGAAAAATCAGATGTCCGATGAATTAATCCTAATCAAAAACTTGCATTTTACGAATTGTTTTACTCGTAAGATTTTATATTATAATTCCTTTTAAACTAAAAATATATATTATAGTCGATTTCACCCACGAAGTTATCATTAAAGTTTATCTAATAATCAGTTGTCATTGTTTTCTTAGTTTACGTAACCCATCCCTTCTAGGAACTAAAAAATAAATTACTTTCACTAATAACAGATATAAGTTCCTATTTGCAGAGAAGAAAAGATGGTTTCAATCATACTTAAGTAGTTTTGATTTAAATACCTGTAATGATAAATGATATGTAAGGAAAAAAATAAGCAAATGAAAAGATGAGGGTCGTTTCACTTGAATGACATAAGAGTTGTTTGCTTATTAAACTCGGTTGTTTGCTTGTCTCACATTACTTATCTTTTTCTACTTTTTTCGTGTCATGAATCTTGATCAGTTTGATCTGATATCAATTAAGGATTTTAAATTGTACTCTGTGTCATTCAGCCGCATTCCTACACTGCCCCATTAGTACGTTTTTTTTAAATAACTAATTTTTTTCCCCTTCCTACTGCTACAACTATTACTGAAAAGAGATCTGGAAAACTCATTCACAATAACCAACTAACTGGCTATTTACCATTCATGAGAGTGCCAATTTTTTTTAAAAAAATATGTCTACATTTTTCTGTAAACCCATTTTGGGGGAGGACTGCAAAATATTTTTTTAAAAAAATTAGTTTAATAATTATTAATTTATTACTGACATAATGACATAATTAGATTAATCCTTTGCTCTCGGAAAAGTAATTAGATGCATAATTATTCACTGATTTACAAGAACTCATATTATTGATTTGAAACGTAAAAAATATGTTTGTATAAGTTCATTTTTCCTGAAAAATTATTCAACAACTTCTTACAACTTCGTAAGTAGTTTTTAACCATCGAAATCAAGAAACGTCAAAATGATGCACCGTCTAGAATGGCGACTGAGAGTCACTTCTAGAATGCAAAGGGAAAAATGTATTAATGATAGTTAACTAATGAATCATTAGTTTTATAGCACGCGGAAAAAACAAGGTTCAATTAGTATGAAAGAAATTACGGCGTTTTCATCACACCCTTTGAAAGCAGAAATTTCAAATTTATATCAATGAAGAACTTTATATTGATGGTGAAAATAAACCTTTTTTCTTCCTTTAGCATATTCCTTACACTCGTTTTCACAAGGTAGTACGATTTCAAGTTCACACATATAAAGAAATGTGGAAGAAATTCCAGTTACACGGTACTTAATCTAACGCCGTCAGACGAATGCAAGTGTACTGTGTATAGAATCTAGTTTGAATTAATAAATAATCGATAAATAATATGATCTCCAATTGTTGGTTTGATGCCACGGTGGCCTAATTGTAAGTTCTCGGCTTCGGGTCAGGAAAGTTCCAGGTTCGAAATCCAATTCCACTGAAGATCCATCGTGTATGTGGTCCCGGTGCGCGTTAAATCTGACGTCTTGGGTCAAACGCCCTCCCGCTGGTGTGGTGCAGAAGTTTGGAGAGGGGCCTGCCAGATCAGGTGTCATCCTCGTCATCTGACAGCGGTTCAAAATTGCGAGATTCGTCCCAAACTGGCCTTCGTATTGCTTATAAATGGGATATTAATACAACTAAACCAAACCAAACTAAAAAATCAATTGGTGTTTTATTTAGATCTGTAAAATGTATTATGTATTTAAACATGTATTTGAAACATATTTTCATACTGAACGCTTCCAGCTTAGACGACATTTCCGGAACTCTGGAAACCGAGAAAACCTATATTTGAGATATTTCTAGATCAACTAAATATTAATTTGTCACAGATTTTAAGCTTAATAAAATTATATGTATAATTCAAATACTTTTCTATACAAATCGATTCAAATAACTTTTTTATGATTTTTTATTTCTTACGTATCCTTTATAACTTTTTAATCTTTTCCAAAAAATGTTGCCACTTTAATATTGCACCATCAGTCTTGATATTTTTTTCTGAATTACATTTTATATGTTTTGAGCAACTGCGCAATTGCAGGTATTCTTTAACTGTTTATTTCCTTGCCCCCTTTCAAGAGGAAAAAATTTCAGCGACTAACAAATTAACCCTTTTGCTACCAGCGTCACATATATGTGACCTCCCAATTTCCTTACCTGAACCCGGCGTCACAAATACGTGACGAGTGTTCGTTCATTGTCAGTTTATGATAATTGTTTGCACCGAATCGTGCCGTATTCATATTTAAATAACAAAATGTATGGGCTGTGCTGGCAAATTTTCTCCCGAAGCCCTGGCAGCAAATGAATTGAAAACTAATACAAATTAATATTAATTAGGAATTAAATTTAATATGGTTATTCAAATAATTTCGTTGAAATTCTTTAAATGAAGATACTTTTCTTATTAAATGTTTGTTTGTTTACACGTAAATATTGTTGAATAAGTAAGAAAAAGGAAGCGTGAAATTTCTCTCTAACCCAACTGGAACTGCAACCAAATGTTCAAGAAACCCTGCTTCACTATATTGATTTAAAATTTATTCACGCAACTACCCATTGTGTTGAATCTGATATCTTGATGAAAATAACATTCACTTTTAATTCTATAATTAAGTGCACAAATACGCAATGTTTGCTTATACCATATAGTATTTGGTTCAGCTTAGTGAAATCTAACTCTTTTGCCACACCAACCTTTTCATCATTCTTTCCATAAATCAAATTTCTTCGGATTCAGATCAAGCAAGCAAAGAAAACTAACCAGATTCTTACACGTTCGAACACTTTTCACTGATTGAGTCATGAACCAAACGTTTGAACGATTTTCTACACCCCTAATAAAATTTATTGTTCCAATACAACTTCCCAATCAGATTATCGTCCCCTTCATTGTTCTGCAAGAAGGCGAACGTGTGCTGATTGGGCACGCAGACAAAGGAAGCGTGTCCTTTATTTTTTTGGGCAGGTGGCTACAAATGGATGGCAAAAGCGGACCTCGAGGTTAGTTCCACTTTCGCTCTTGCTGTGTTCGAACGCAGACGATCCAAGTTCCCTCACGCAGTGGATACGCTTTCAAATACATTCAGGGTTTGCCGATTATTAAATGATATCTTCTTTTATTTCTGAATAACGTCTCATCATGAAATTGAAAGTAAGTGGACATTATATTTTATTCTTACGTAAATTCTGCCCTTTCCGAAAATTTTGATTTGATCAGTTAAATCTTAAATGTGGTTAAAGTCTTTATGACTATTTTAGTTATGGGACGTATACAAAGTTGGGAAGTTCATGACAGTAAATTTTAAAAAAATTATATTGTTTTCTGGCATCATTTTTACTAGAAAGATATTCAAACGATTATTCGTTTTTTTTTTTATTGAAAATGACATTTACGAAAATATATGATTTCATTTTCTATTAACACAAAATATCCTAATAATTTCTATGAAGTTATACTTTTTTCGTTCATTAATATAAAATGTAAGGAAACAATACGAGTTTCCAATGGTTTAACATAATAAAGCGTTAGTGTCAAATAGGGTTAATAATTATATTGCTTAAAATTTTAGTGCCAGTAGTTTTATTTTCCGTAGGTGGATGTGGATTTTTCCTGGCCCAAAATCTTGAAGTTTATTATGGTTTTTATTATTTTTAACTTTTTAAACTTATTTACTAAGTTTATTATTTTATTAAAAGTCGGTGTTAATACTTATATCTACCTTTAAAAAAGTTAACTTAAAAAAATAATTAAGTTAAATCAAACTTTGAATTTTTTGATTAAATCTGAGATAAGTTCTGAATCTCGTATTTTTAAATTTAAAAAAATACTATTACACAAAGCTTTTTCTAGTTTTCTTTAAATTTTTCTTTTCTACGTTTGAATGCTGAAATTATAAATATAACTTCGAAGAATGGTAAATTTTTCTCACTTGAAGCCATCGGTCATGTCAGATCAGCTATTCTACAACTTCATGCTAAAAAATACCTTCCTTCTGAAACTTATCATATTCTTAATATGTTTCCAACATGTGTTCAAAATTTTCTTTTATTACATTTTTTCTTTTAAAGTTTTCTTTTATTAATTTGCTTTCTCTTCGAAACAATTTTATACTTAGACCAAGTCTTTTTGACTAATGATATTTTATCAAAATATAATTTTTAATGCTTTTTAATTTATATTCTTAGGACCTTTTATTAAGACATTCATACCTGATTTAAAATGAGAATTCCTTTTATTTTAATTACACTTAATTTTTTTCACAGTGTTTCTCAACTCTCCACTCTAAAAATAAGTTCCCCATGATCTCTTCTTTATCACAATTTAGGTGTGCCCCTGTCCCAACAATATTTTAAAAAATACAAAATAATGCGATAATAAACAATTATTAAAAGTTTCCCTCGCTGAAAATGCAATATTCAATGAAACTCTCATAAATTACATCAGCCTTGTGCGATAAAACACATTTATTGCAACGGAAGCATATCGAACAAGTTTTTGAAACGCAGATTTATCTCTAAACGGTATAGTAATTCAACATTACCACAGCCTAGCTATTAAAATAATGCAATTAAAATAATTAAAGGCCGAATCTAGTGCATTTCGCCCAAAGGGGGAAATAAACATAAAATAATCGTTTTCAATAAAGCCGTTTACAGTCACTCACACAATATAATTTTCCATAACGATGAGTTTTTATTTTAATTAAAGAAGATAATTTTCAATCTAAAGAATATCAGTTGCGTAAAAAATACTGTTAAAATTTATATAAAATCACAGTCTAAAAATGTAATTGAAATTTCTTTTAGTCATTTCCCTTTCCAAACATTAGGATGTCAAGAAATTTTTATTCTTTTTTTAAGGTGATGCACTAAAAATAACTTTTTTGATTAAATATCCCAAGTTATTATAAGTATAAGCAAATCAAGTTTCATTCTATTGTATAATTGTACATTTATACTACCAAAATCATGTCTGATAATCGATTTGGAATAGACAATCCACCTACAAATAATAACGAATCCAACCATCAAGTATAGGTTCTGTCTTTTTACAATAAATGTTTTTTCAACGAAACAGAGTAGGCCATACGTTTTGAATAGAAGGACATCTTTTACAATATGACCTGGCACGTAGGAGCAATAGGTGAAAATTTATTTAAATGTAAAGCACATCCTGTGCGAATGTCCAAATCTCTCTTACTTAATGACAAACCCACTTCAGAGCGATTATTGTTGGTTTAAATGAGATTTTAGGAGACAATCCCCATACATATTTACATTTTTAAGGGACGTTTACCTGATTAACGCGATTAAAAGTTTTTTAACGTGATTAAAAGATGTGACGTATTTTTAAAGTTTAAATTTATTGTTATCGTGAGATTTCTAATCAACAGGCAATTTGACGCAACATGGCCAAATCTGGCACTTCTACCATACCATTTAATCAAACCAAATTACATCTATATCTTCGCTATGTAGCAAATGCTTTTACAATAAAATAATAAAATCCGATAAGGTATGCAATATAAATAATAAATTGCCATATGAAGACTTTTAACTGTAAATATAGTCCAACTCGAGTCCAATTCGCCGACCAATTCATTCGTTGGTTAAAGAGATTAAAACGAAATGTTCCACCTGAAAATATGTAGCTATTTATAAATAGAAATAAATTGTCTCATGCATTATCGTAATTTCTTTATTTTTACCTTATTATATTTATTTAATGTGCAATAACGCATTCCATTTTTTGATAAACTTGACATTTTTTTCGTCCGTTTCAGAGCGTTTCGTGTTATGTATTATATTTATTCTCTGAAATAAATGTCTAAATTTCCTAATCTGAAACACACCTAAAAATTATACATTATTTTTAGGTATGTTCTATATATTTGATACATTTTTAATGCTTTATATAAAATTACTCTATAATTCGATCGAAAATGCTGTACCATTTTTCTTATTGGTAAGAAATTTGAATACAGAGTAAAAGTTTAATAACACAACTGGCAGACAAAATCACTAAGACAGAAGATAAGCTTTTAATCATGCCAGCATGTTTAAATGATTAATCGTCGCAAGAAACAAATTTTTGTCTACTAATCAATCGCTAAAACATTGCTTAAATTCCAGCATAAATTCCTGAAGAAATGGTAACGTACTAACTTTTTAAATCTAGTTTATGCTCGTTGATTGATTTTGAGACTTCTTCCTTGTATTTTCAAAAGTCCTAATTCTATTCCATTTTCTTTATCAACCTCATTAATGAAAGAGCATTTTATAAAGGAAATATCTACCGCTTTATCATTATCTCCACATTTTCCTAAGCAAATTTAAAGTCGTTAAACTTTTATGAAGGAAAAAGAAAAATAATTTTGGTATTTAGGTTTACATCTCGCCTATTCCGAAACAGATTGACGAGAATTTTCACTGAGAATTCTATAAAACTCGCATGATGATGTAGCACAAACCTGTCAGCCAATCGTCTCAGCTAGATGACAAATATTTTGATTACAATAAGAACATCTGTAAATAAAGTATACAAAGAATTTCAAAAGGTGGGAAAGTGAAAATCAAAACTAGAACGGAAAAAGGGTGACAAAAAGATACCGATGGTTCATATATAAAATAAATAAAACAAATCTTTTCACTGTAATATAAGGGCATCAGCATGAAGCTGTTAAAAAACCATCATGGATGTTGCCATATTCACGGTTGAAAAATTTAACCATTTTAAAGGGAAATCTGCTCTTTGAATGCAGATAATAAAAGTGAATCTACTTTCTATTTTTCTGTGTTTTCTTTTTTTTCTTCTTTTACTTTTTTTGTTTCTCTAGTAAAAATACTGAAATAGTTTCACATGGCAGCCGACATTTTAGTTGCTTCCTGCAGGAAAAACAAAATGCTTTTTCAATTGTAAAAAGTATACCGGTTTTGTTTAGCTAGCTTACGATCGCTTCCGTATTTCTCGCCTTTGTCAGACGTTGTTACTGTGAAATTGAAATAAATCAAAGATGGAGTTAAATTATTATAATTTTTAAATATATATTTTTTATTATTGTTATTCCTTTTTTCTAGCTATTCTATTCTATTCTATATGCTCTCAATTGAATTAAATTTCAATTATTCTGTTCTAATTTTTTATTTACTTTTAGAGTATTAGTGTTCACAAATCTTATTTTGTATTCAATCTCGAAGTTTCTTTAAATTAATAGGGAAAAGAATGAAAATAAAATTATAAGAATAGCTTTACATTTTTTTTAAAAAAAGGGATTTTGCTGACGAAGTTTCATTCGTATTTAAAAGCTCTACTTGACATATTTACAGTAAAAACTCTGATATTTGTAATAATCGTTTTTGTAAATTAATACCATGTAAAAGCTAAATCATGAAGAAAACATTCAGGTCATTAAAAGTAAATATATTACAAATAATTACAGCTGAATTTTTTCAAATTCCTGATACAATTAAATTTAATTTTCTTGCATTCTATAAAACTGATCGCAATTTAAAGTATTTGTTCCTTACAATTTTCATAAAGCCCTTTTCAATCAAAATGTTAATCGATGATAACATTCTTTTTTATTTGCAAAATTGCAGTTCAGGTAGCATTTTTCTTATATTTTTTTCCATTTATTGATAAATGAATGGCTTTTCTTACAAAGTATTTTTAAAGTCTTTTAAAAACATTTTAAAAATGATATTTTATATTTTATTAACATTATTGAATATAAAAAGTAACGTAATCTTGAATGTAGCATTTGTGATAGATGTCTCGCAATAAAATGTCTTCATTTCAAAGAAATATTTTTTTTCTTTGAATACACAACTCCTCATAGGCAATTGAACTTGAGTATAATTTAGTAACTTTCATTTTTCAGCTGTCTATCATTTCTCTCCAATTTCTTCAGAAAGATTAGTTCCGTTTTACCATTGGTTTTCTTGTCTAATTTTTTCACTAAGCAATTTTCATCTCTGAGCAGGAGAGTTATAAATATACTCATGTCGATCTCAAATAATTATTAAATTAATAAAACTGTTATAAAGTTTTATTTTATTTGTCGATTACTTTCAACATCTTTACTAGTTATATTTTGCACTACCGAATGTAATAGCAAAAAACTGGAAAGTAATTAATGACGTGGAAGTAAATTATGGTAATCGTAACGGTTATTAACCCCCCGGACACAAAAATCACGTCTCGATGATTTCATACAATTTGTTGGACTATTTTATTATAAATTTATTTAAATGAATCAAATCTCCTTGCACAAAAACGTCAAATCAAAACATTGCACAACGTACAAAAAATTTGCTATTTAACATTTTTAAATTATGAATTTAACTTTTCAACGAACAGCAACCTTATTTTTTTTTTACTTTTCTATTAAAATTTAGATGAATTAAAAAAATGATGAAAATCAATTTTTTATTGTAAGTGTTAAAGAAGTACCTGAATTTTGTATAGAGTCTCTTTTTGAAAAAATAATAAATAAAAGTTGATTTAAATCTCTGACTGCTTTTTACGCGGGTTGCAAGCAAGCCTATTTTCTGCTGCATCTTGCGATTTTCACAGGCTAATGTGTTTACTTGGTATAGTTACTTTTATAGAGATGGATCATATTATACTAATAAAGCTTTGCATATAAGTAACTCGCTTGGCTCAACGGTATTTGAACACGTTTGCAAACGTTGCACCTAAATAATGATTTTAAAAAAATTCGCAGTTGGAGGGTTAATGCCGTATCTCATTTCTAAATGCACTGAAGGAAGTAACACAAAGGATATTTCATAACAACAGAACTGCAAAATAACGTACAAATGCTTTCACAAATTTTCTTTCTGTATGAACAAAACGGTAACAGCAAATAAAAGTTCTGACTTATCTTACTTCTCTGGACCTTATATGGTTTTCCCCTTTCCTCTGACTTTGATGCAGCCACACCCTTTAAAGTGAAATGAAATTATTTGGCATCTAGACCTTAAATACACTTTCTTTCATGCTAAGGAATAAGATTTCCTTAGAATAACTTAATCATTATTTAATGGGATTTTCGCCTTTGTTAATTATATACACCTTTGTAGTAGAATTTCCTTGCTAAATCCTTGCTAAGATTGCTTAAATCTTTCTCGAATTTTTTTCCCGCCTGAATCACTGTCTGCCCCTCAACTGCTCTTTACTGAAATCATAAACCATTCCAATTTAAATCTGTTCTTTTATTAAATAACGAGATTTCGCTTCTGTATGAAAATATTTTTGAATGCTACAGGAAATAAAGCAATCGTTTATTTTAAAAAGAAGACAGTTGATGAAAAAACTATTCGTTTTATATAGTTCGATGTTTTTCTTCAAGCATGGAATAAAAATAACTTGTTTTAATAAAAATAAATTGGGAATATTTTTTGTTTCAAATTTCAGGATAATGTTTATAGTCTACTAAAAAGGAAGAAAGGGAATATAGTTGTTATTTTAGATTTCTTACAGACACAATAAATATATAACATTTTAAACGTGTCTATTTAAGTAAATTTTTGAAGACGTTTTCTTTATTCGAATATTTAATGGAACCTCATTTAATTTTCCTAGGTTTTAGAAGAATAATTTAAATTAAAGAAAAATGGATCAAAGTTATTCATTCTTAAACTCGGTTGGATAGCTTTTCAGTTGTAATATATCTTTAAAACCTTCATTTATTGTTTTAAACTTTGTTTAGCATTAAAATTACATCTTAGTTGATGCAAACTATCATTATTAGTGGTTATCTATGTTTCGTTTGTGAAAAAGGAACAGAAGAAAGCAAAAGTATGAACTATTTTAACAACTGTTTGAAAATAATATTACTTTTAAACTTTATAGTCAAACTCCTGAAATAATGACATTGAACTGCAAAATAACTATGAATATTAAATAAATCATTTAAATGTGTATTTTTATCATTGTTTTGTGAAAAACATAACAAATTATGACAAAAAAATTACTTGAGTTGATTTTAATTCTTTTGAGATTAATGCTATGTCAAACAAACGTTTGGTATTTAGGATGGTAAAGGAAGATGTGTTGCCATTTGAATATTTAAAAGTTTTACCAACAAGAATCGATTTAAAATGAAATAACAGCTTTCATCTGAATAAAATAAGAGGCCGCGGTGGTCTAGTGGTAAGATCTCGACTTTGGGGCCAGAGGGCTCCAGGTTCGAAACCGATTCGCCATGTAAGTGAGCCTGTTGCAAGTTAAATCATATGTAGGGGCCCAAACATCCTCCCACCGGTGTGGTACAGAAGCTTAGAGAAGGGTTGCCAGCCCTGGTGTCGTCCTCGTCATCCGACCGAGGTTCAAAATTACGAGGTCCGTCCCCAAATAGCCCTCGTGTTGCTTTAAAATGGCACGTTAATATAACTAAACTGAATAAAATAAGTTATAGGCGTGACATATGACTTCAGCAATTCTGCAAAGCCAAAACAATCTCGTGTCTATTTAAAAACAAAAAAGTGAATTTGAGCTTTGCTTTAAATTTGCGGAATTAGAAAATTCTTAGCAAGATATATTCATTATATGCTATTTCAGTTTTGGCAGCATTGTTTGATAGTCTAAATAGACTTCATAAGACTACAAATTTAAAATTCAGAAAATTGTTTGCATGTTAATTCTTCGCTTATTATCCATATCAATCACATATTTCATCCTACTTCCTTATTTATTGGTGATTTCGAACACATTTTTAAAATGAAATCGTTTGGATGAACGACTTACGTTTTTTTTAAGGCAGTGGCTCGTGCCGTATAAAGATGTTATCGTTTAAGGAATTAGAATCATTAGTGTATTCTAAACCATACTATTTCGTTTGTCTTTCTCATTTTTCATCCTGATTATTAAACCAAGGATTTCCAGACCTTCCATGATTCCACCAATAACGGAAGCTTAGAATAATACAACCAAAAATTTTTCTGTCTATTGTTTTACAACCAGGCGAAAGAAAAAAGTGAGCCAAGGAGGAAAAATTTCTTGTCCTACTGAAATAAAAACAGATAAAAATCAGTTCCGTAGCGATAAAATCAGTCCTGCTTTGGCGTGGCGGTATCAGCAATAATACTTCGTGACCGTTTCTTCGCAATTCTTTTCGGTAAATGTTTTTGGGCGTAGTGTGCAATAGACCGTTAATAATACTCAAGGACGTATGGAGGAAAAATTTAAAGGATCATTACGGTACGTCTGTAGTGTGCAACAGAAAAATTAAGTCTGGATGTCATTGAATGGCATTTTACCTTGCGTTATTACTCTTGACCTGTAGCTAAAAAAATTTTAACTATTATTACTCTACTCTAACTTCACATTCTATTCCATAAGTATAGTATTTTCTCTTTGATAATCCATCTTTGGAGGCAAATAAACAAAAATGGACCATCGTTGAACACAAAAAGATTTTTTTTACTTTTTTCGCTTCAGAAAGAATTTATAAAAATCAACTTTCGCAATCTCTGCAAAATTCAATATCTTTTCATTATAACACAAAGTACACTCAAATCTCTTCGCGAATTTAATTCATTTATGAAGGTCTTTGATAAATGAATTCGTAATCCTAATTTTTCCCACAGGAATCAGTACAAAATGAGTTAATCCATCTCTGGATTCTAGATGCTTACAAAAATTGTAAACATAAAATCAATGAAAACCATTAAACTTTCCTCGAAAAAAGACAGCTTCAAATCACACAATGAATAAGAGGACCAAAAATCATAGAACCTTCCTGTACCTTGATTTGATTGCATTTTATACCATCTACATAAAATATTTTCTTCAAACGTTACTTTTTTTATTAAGGTATTGATATTATAGATTTCCTTCAGCTTGTGTTTCCGTAAAGGGAGACATGTTCTTGGTTATCCAGAAGGTTATGTGTTCGGAAAATTTGTTCGCAAACCGAACTATTCATGCGAGAGGCTTCGTAAATCGATATTTCACTAAATTTGACACGACTTTTATGAAACATTTACTTTTAAATGTCTGTTATAATAAAAGAAATCATTGTAAGGAAAAAGAAAGCAAAAAAGTTTTATTTATATTATGCACAAATTAAATAAATTAAAATTTTAAAAAAATTATATTGAAATATAAGTGATCTTGAAGCTCAAGACAGTATATATTTTGTGTGTTCTATATTAAATGTATGTCAAAAGAATTTTTCAAATATATTTCACAGGTTTTAAAATGATAGTTATTATTGATGATTTTTTCACATAAAAATGGCACATTTTTTAAAGTTACCCTTTCATGTCGAATCAATTAAGCGACAAAACTGATTATGTGATAACTCTAGTGTGTATTTAGATTTGTGGTCAAATTATGACTTGCTGACTTTCCATATAATGAAAATTTCATGTTTTGTCCATTGAGAGATTTATTTATACTGTCGTTGAAGTTATTTCTTAGCGTTGTGTCGAAACAAATCATTATGGATTTTACATATCAACCCCAATAATTTGTTAGTACGAACTCTAGAAAGAATTAAAGACATTCTCATAAAATATCTTTGGTAATCTAAAGATCGGTTAACGATCAATTCTGATAATCTTTGTACAGATTATGTTCGCTTTGGTGACGGGTCTTTTGCGCACTGGGAATTTTGTGCACATCATTAATTTGGAAATTTGAGCACACATTTTAAGTTTACCAAAACTTGCCTATCATTGACATAAATATTTAGCGAACGTGTATTTCTCGTTCTGGTAAACGAATCTTTGGTAATTTAATGATCGATCAACGATCAATTCGGTTAACCTTTTGTACAGATTATGTTCGCTTTGGTGTTGAGTCTGTTGCGTACTGGGAATTTTGTGCGCATCATTACTTTGGGAATTTGCTCACAGATAATAAGTTTACAGGAACTTAATTACCATTGGCAGGAATATTTAGAGAACAATCAGAGGGGCAACAGCGAACGAGTATTTCTCGTTCTGGTAGGAAAAACAGTGATTGATGGATGACGTTATTTTTTTTATAAATTTAGTAATCACCATTTTTCCCAGAATACAAAACTACCTTGTGATTAATTACCTTGCAAGTAAATTTTTTTATACATGGAAATAGATCAATCGATGAAAAGTAAAAAGTGAATAGCTACAAGAAATCAGCTTGACATCATATTTAAACAAATTAACTATAATCTGAAAAGCAAGACAGTTACCGATATCTCAAAAACCACGCAAGGTCGTATTAAATGACATTCGATTTATCAACCAACTAAAAGGAGATAAGTTTCCGTCGATATGTTACGCCTCTCCGCATTGAACTTCTCAATGCATCAGAAGCAGGAACAAAATTAAGGTGGGAACAACCCGATTGACAACCGTCATGAATTAGTGATTAATCTTTCATACGTCATTGTAGTTGAACAGAAAAAAAAAGTACCGCACTTTTGACATTTATGGGATTTTCTCACACGTAATTGCATAACTTACAAACGTTTATTGATGTTTAGAACGATTAGCTGCACGAAATTACGCTTTCAATGAACAGCGATGGCCAAAACATTTACTCTCAGGGTTGCGAAGACTTCATTATCATATTTAATTTGAAGTTACTTCCTAGGTTTTCTTTATCTAATAATTCACGATAGCAGATTTTGAATGTAATCTTTATCAGGAACAAGGTTATAAACGTATGTTTGATTAATCTTATGACTAGAGGCAGTTATAATACTTGATGATTATAAACCTATTGTGCCACTAAATACTTTATGTACTCTTGAGAAACCTTTTTAAATGAGGGGTTTGCAAATAGTCATTTAATTAATGATGGTTTGTTTTCTAATATGCATTATTATAAGAGTCAATAAGGATTGTTTGTTATCGTAGGAACTTTCACGTTTAATTCAAATTAACCTGCAATTCGTTGGGGCTGTTGTAATGTGAAACGAAATAAAATCATATGCAGTGAATAATAATAATACCAGACATAATAATACAATAGAGTGAGTAAGTAACCTTATTTGAATAATAATTATTGATAAAAAATTATTAAAATAAGAGATAAGAAGTAGTTCAACGCTTCAGATATATTTAAGCACTTTTATTTAACTTGACTTATTTCATTTTTGTAAAGATATAATTTTATAATCGATTTTTTTACCCATTTACAGATGTTCTACTTTTCATATTTTGTACACTTGTGTATTCTTGATGAAAATACATTATTTTACCACTTACGGAACTTAATTATTAGGTTACAAGTGGGAAACATTTTTGCTCTGAAATGCCTCAATAAATTTCGGCAGTTGAGCAAGAGCAAAATCTTAAAGGTCATTGTTCGATAATTATTATTACATTACAGACAATTATATTATATCAATGCAAATTTTAAACAACTGGTAAAGCCGCATAAGAAACTCAAAAAGGCCGTATGCAGCCTTAAGGCCGGAGATTTTCTATCCCTGTTAGGTAATCCATTAATTTAATTAAATTTTAATTCGATACTACCTGGTAGTGAATTTGAGGGAAAGGTGATTTCATAGTACTGAATTATAAATTAAAAACTAAAGATAGAAAATAAATAAACTATAAATAAATTACTTTTAACACACTAGTGAAAGTTTGTTTTTAAAAACTGTTTTTTATTAAATTTATTAATCCATTATATGCCAAAACTTTATTGTTTCACTTTTTCAAAAAAAGCTTTAATACGATAATTTGAATGAAATATGAAAGGCAACACTATTTTGAAATTTTTTAATTAGAAGTAATTAAACAATTTTTCATTAGAATTAATTTTATTTTAAATCTGAAAAAGTATTGAGTTCTTAACTTTTATAGCAGTCACTTTAACATTTAGGTACAACAATCAAAGCTAAAATTTGCACTGCTTAGGCAGAAATAAATAAAAAAACAAGCGTCCCAAGAATGGATAATGGTAAATAATGGGTTAAAACTCATTTAATAATTGTAGAGTCATACAACTCGATCTCATTTGAGACGAATATATATGGTTAAATTTCAATACCTTTTGTTTGGCTTAAGTCTTAACTGTGAACATGTGTCTGACCAGATATTTGTCTTCATTTGGAAAACCATTTGCATTTGAAATGAGTTACTACGTTTTACTTTAAACGTTTTACCAGGGCTGATGAAAAAGAATGGGAATACATTTATTACTTATAAAATACATTAGGCAGAGCTCCTTTCGATATGGTCTTTCTCAAAGTAGTCCCTTTCTATTTGTATATGTTACTGTGAAAGACCGAAATTTGGAGAATGTCGACTTTCACCGGTGAATGTCAACATTCGCATAGTCATGTCACCGGTGAATGTCAACATTCACATAGTCATGTCACCGGTGAATGTCAATTTTCACCGGTGAAAGTTGACATTCTCCAATTTCGGTCTTTCACAGTAACATATACACTTGGTCCAATATGTCTGCTAGTTCTGGATCGCATGCTTACGTATTTCAGAAATTTCAAGTGTGTACCAAAATAGCCCTCTTCCTGTTTCAAAATGGGACATTAAAATGATCTATACAAACTTTTATTATTTCATATTTACCATATGGCCAGCCTGTATTGTTGAATAATGACAGTTTAGTATAGCAATTTAAAAAAAAAATATTGTTGATTGCCGTTTGTATATTGGCTCATACTGTCGACCTTCTCGGATTAGCTGGGATAGTCTTGTCTTTTTATTACAATTTTATTTCACTTGGCTTGTTTCTTCTTTGTAACGATGGAATTTTGTAACAGATTGTTCATTCACTTCCTAGTGTGCTAGAATCTTGAAATTTCCTGCAATTTTATGTTTTCAATGACAATACATTAGTTTCTCTTTTCAGAGCTTAATTATTAGTTAATTAAATTAAGATTTGGTTCGGTACCAATGGCATAAATGAATTATGAAAATACTGTAATACTGAATTTTAGAAACAATATATCTTATAATTAAAAGGTAGAAAATAATAAAAATAAAAATAAATATTTCTGCTGTTTAATACACCAATAAAATGTGTTTTAAAAACGTTTTTGATTAAATATATAATAAACTTTTATTTAAGTTTATTATTTATTTTTATTTACCCATTTACAAATATGCAACAAGTCAACTTTTATTTAACTTGACTTGTTGCATATTTGTAAATGGGGAATTTTATAATCAATTTTTCACGCAGTTTCTGGTGTGCTAGCGTTTTGAAATTTCATACAATTTTGTGTTCTCAATGACAATACACAATTTTAATCTCCTCAGAACTTAATTATCAGTTGATCGATTAATTTAATAAAATTTTGATCCCATACTAGTGGCGGCACCTGGCAGCGAATTTGAGAAAAAATTGATTACAATTTTCCATAATATCTATAATAGAGAATAGTAAATTAAAGACTAAAAAGTAGAAAATAATTCAAATAAAATAATTTTACTTTTTCGTACATTAATAAAAGTGTGTTTTTAAAAATTGTTTTAATTAAATTTATTAGACTCATCGTCTAGTCCTGACTTCCTCCAATATCCAAACTGAAATTCATAAAAACCTGTCACTTTCGCCGATTTAGGATTGATTATTATTTTGGATTGCTCACGACAAAATGAAACTTTATTTTTGCGAATTCAAAAAATTCGACGTAAAATATTGGTGTTTTGAAACGGTGAATTATCGAGGAAGCCTCTAATAAGAGTAACTACACTCATATATTCAAAAATTTCTTGTAGCAAAAGAAAAGCGTCCAGTGTGTTTTAATGTTCCTCCCATTGGGGGTCTCAGGAAGGAATTGGATTCACATGCCAAAACGCCACAAACTTTGGTATGGGAGATCCTCTATATCTCGGTAACTACATATGTTAAAAGCATAACTAATGTCTTATTTTAGAGATAAAGGGTAAGAACAGAAGTTACAACAAAAACTTACTTAAACTTAAAAACTTACCAGAAACTTCGAGAAACAAAAGAGTCACGTGAATAAAATAGTCCTACGCCTTTAACATCAGCGGCTGTTTGAAAAGACAGCCTCCCGTTATTTCTTCTTTTTTTTAAATATCTTCATAATTCACTCACCGTGGTTTTTGTTCTTTGTGTGTTTGTTGTTCATTGCATTCTGTAAATGGAGTTATCTCTGTAATTTGCTTTTATTTAAATAAATAAAAGTTCATTACTAGTAAGAATTCTCAAGTTATTTCATGGACGCGAAAGTTGAACTAAAAATAACTTCGCATTTAATGGAGTCAATTCATTTGATGTCACAATGCTGCTGCTACAATATTTTGGTAAACATGATTGCGCATGTCATCTAAAATTTAGAAGAGCTTTGTCTTATGCGGTGCCGTGACTCCCCCGGGGGCAGCATCACGAGTATGTGGATAAGAAGTCACCGTATAAGGAAGCGGGGTGTCGCTTCTCCTGGGTACAATAATGATGGTGTTGCGACCTCCTTGTGATAGTACGTATCATCCCTCCAGTGATAGTATGTACCATGTACGAGAGGGATCGGGCAGTGGTCAGTGATGACTATTAGGAGTCCGGCCTTAGTCCGAGCTACTGCAGCGACTGTCAATGGTCCCTGGATGCCTGGACAGGACAGGGGTGACACGGTTTATGGTTACGGTTACGCTGTGCGGTAATGTAATTCTTCAAGTGACAAATACAAGATGCATAATGGATTGAAATCTTAAACTGGCACGGTCATATGCGATTGGTATCAAGTAAACTTGAAATTGACTCCGCTGAAGTCTATTGATTCGAATAAAATTATCAGTTGAAATTTTAAATGGATATGCAAACTCGAAACATTTTATTTTAATGAAATAGCAAATTATCCGAAAATTCGGTTAAAAATAACTTCAAGCTGTTTATTATATTATCAGAAAAAGGGAATGTGACACTTCAATAACTGTGTCGTTTTAAAATCTTTATAAGTCGTTATAGTAAATGAAATTAAAAGCGAATAGTTAAATACCCTCGGGTCATCAGAAACTAAGTGTGTATTTGGTGAAAACGCGTTTACCACAGCATGAAAAATAAAAACACAAGCCAGTCATTCAAGTGCAACGGCTCAGATTCTAAAACAGTAGAAATTAATCAGAATTATGTAGAAAATCCTCTAATAGCTCTGTGGTCACCGCAGACAATGCCTCAGAAGCATAAGCAAAATAATGAGGAAAAGCCGAGACAAGATATTCAAATTGAGTTTTACCCAACTTTTGTGGAATTTGTGCTAAGAGTAAATCTAAATATAAACTTTTTGAGTAATAAAATTGCGGCTAAGAACCACTCTCTGAATCCTTAACAATCTGTAAGCCAATGAGTAACAAAATTAATCCTGCAAATTACAGTGTAAGCTTGAAGGAAAATCCTATTTTAAATACTGATTAAGATATTCTTTATCGGCTTTTTGAGTCATCTTTTGTAAGTAGCTCATTTTTGAACTTAAGAATTTTTCAGTAGGGGTGATATTTGCGTGCAAACACTTAAAGAACCCTAATTCTGGTTAAAACCTTTGTTTTCAGCAAATTATTTTTACGCCAGTTTAAAGCTAAAGTGTTGACACGTTTAAATGCCTTAGAATATTTTAGAATTTTTTATTATTAACTAGAAATTGATTAAAATCGCTGTAAATAATTACTAGCTCTAACAATATTTTTTGTTAATATTTCACCATGGAACCTAAGCATTGTTTTTACTGGATTATATTCTAATTTCCTTCGTAAGTAAATACAGAAATTTTGTATCTACTTAAGGCTTATGTGGATTTATCGACTATTTTTCGACAGATTGCTCGTTTGTGTGCAGTAAACACCAATTTTTAATTTCAGAGCATTCTTATTTTGTAGAATTATTTTATTTGTTTATACAATGGACTCAATTCATGTGATATCACTGTCATTTGACAAAATTAACTGCATATCATCTAACATTTAGCTCTATGTTGTTTTTAGTTTTTCCTTCTATAATATGCTCAATAGATTCCAAAATCAAATTTGTACGGCACATCGACACATGTATCGACTACATTGATTCAACACGATTGTTTGAGAGATTATAAATCTACTGCTATTACAGGATGGTCATAAATTATTAGACCTATTAAAAATTAATTAAAAAACAAATAATGTTACATCTGGAATTTTTTAAATTAGAGAGCAAATAAAAAAAGTTTTTGCCAGTTGGGTAGCGTACCATTACGGCGTTTTAAATTTGCTACAGTGGTATGGCTACCATGCGCAATGGCTACCGATCAGCAGAAGCCGATGAGCGTTTTCTGATATCCATTTTTAGTTTTTCTTAAATATCTCGAAAATTATTCAGTTTTTGAATTACAGCTGATTTAACAAATTAAAGAACATAAAATTCCCTTCAAATATATACTTTTATTTATCTTCTAGCTTTAATATTTTCGGAGATAATGGCTCTCAGAAAGGGGGGATGCCCAATAATTTATAGCCACCTAAACCACCGTAACGGCACTTTACCAGTCTGAAAAAAAAAACTTTTTAATATGCGCTCTTATTTTTAAAAACCCATAGTTATAACATTATTAGTTTTTTATTAGTTTTTGAAATGGGTCCAATAATTTATGACCACTCTGTATTTAATCTAAACTCAGTGCTTTGAGGAAAATCATTTTTATAAAATAAATACTTTAAAAAAATTTTAATACTAATGATTGATTAATTTTATCATAGCAACCTGCTGAAAATAAGCTGAAATATTCTACCGTCAATTTTTCTTCTTTCTTTTAAATTCTAAATATCACTAATTGTGAGATTACTATTGTGGTAAACACATATATTTTCAAAAAAGCGTATGGAAATGTTTATATATTATGGTGAAAAAGGGCAAAATGGTTGGGTTATGGATAAATAGTTTGTGTACATGCAAATGCAATCCATATTCCTACATATTAAACATTTGGAGTAAGTATTGATATTTATACAAAAACTGCTGTTATACAAAATTATTTGGTTGCAGTTATGCAATGAGATATCATTTCCCAAATGCACATTCTGAGATACAGCTATTTTCGTAACACATTCTTTAAAAAATTTCAAATTCTGTATTTTTTATAACGTTAATGATTGCATTATAATTAGTCTATTGAGCAACATTTGAATTTAAATGTCAAATTACACACACTTTAGTACAGTTTTCAATACTGAACTCGAAACCAATAGAAGTTTCTTGAATCTTCACGTCTTAGACATTCTCGAGTGCGAAAAACAACTTTTGGAATTTATCTATTTTCTGCGATCACGATAGCAAAACTTGCAAATATCTAGATCCATTATTTTGGCATAAGGTGTTCCAACTAAATCTATAAAACTGCATCAAAATTTTGTCCAAATCCGTCTAGATTGACTGTCTGTCGATTTCTATAATCTTGCATATGTAAACCTGGTAACTCAAAAACATAGCAAGCTAGATAACTGAATTTGTAAATAATCTTTAAACAAAAAATTGTAGATGTCAACACCTTGATAGTTTATGCGGAAACGAAAACTGAAACCTTCACCTGAAAGATATTTTCTGCTTCATTAAACTAAGAAACTCGCCACTAATTATAAAGATGAAACAACCATGGCATCTTACGC
Organism: Araneus ventricosus; assembly: GCA_013235015.1. Taxonomy (NCBI): domain Eukaryota; kingdom Metazoa; phylum Arthropoda; class Arachnida; order Araneae; family Araneidae; genus Araneus; species Araneus ventricosus. The sequence continues at coordinate 50,000 of BGPR01006994.1, forward strand.
ACCGACAAGAATTGAGAAACCTTCGTATGAAATCTCGGTGCAAACAACGTGAAATCGTTATTGCAGCAAATATAGAAATAATAGTATGCCTAACTAATATAAAAATTACACTTTGAATAAACACATACTCTGAACAAACAAGATTTTCAAGAATTACACTGGTTTATGATTATTGAAAGAGGTAAAAGAATTGTTGCAAAGCTTGCAAGGTTTCAGGATCTGAAAATTACTCTTTCAGAGACTGATTACTCAAAACATTGCTGCACATGAAGGCTATAGCCGTCCAATTTTCCATAGCAAAGAATGTGCAAGATTTAAAAGTGTGCGGCTTTGGTTAAATATTTAATTGCAGTTATGAAATAATTTTTAATGTCTGTTAAATTAGCAGATGTAGTTGAAAATCATTTGCCAGCTATTCACTTTCATATATATTATTTATTGCAAGAAGTTCGACTGGTAGAAAGATAAATAAAATAGTGCGAAAACCTTAAAACTTTTTGCAACTGAAAATGATCTTCGGTTCATTGATTAATTAAAAGTAAAAAAAAGCATAAGAAAGGCGCAGTTCGGGTCCACGCCGCAGAGTTTTCGTGAAAACATCGGGATAAAATCATAAAACAAGTATTTCGTAATAATATGTAATTTAATTGTCAATCTCTTTAATACAATATTTACAAAGAGTAGTATAATGGTTACAGAATAGATAAATCACAATCTACCACAGACCCTTGCTACATGCGTTAAACTTGTGATTTATCTATTCTGTAACCATTACACTACTCTGTGTAAATATTGTGTTAAAGAGATTGACAATTAAATTACATATTAATACGAAACACGTGTTTTATGATTTTATCCCGACGTTTTCACGAAAAATCTACGGCGCAGACCCGAACTGCGCCTTTCTTATGTTTTATTTAGAGCAGCTTTTGACGGCGCCATCTGTTGACAGTATATAGAACTACATTTCGCGTATGTGCAGTAAAACATTATTTACTACAAATGCTCATATTTCCGTAACATTCAAATTATTGAATTCGAATTTTAATACAATATTTCTTTTACGTATTGTCAAGTATTCTGTAAGTTTCATACAATTCAAAAGAAAACTCTGCATGTCATAATCATTTAATCAACATATCCAATTTTGTCTTCTAAAATATTGAGGATAAGATTGAAGCTCTAATGCCTATTATTGCCAATAGGATACATACTGAAATTTCTATTGAATCAATTTATTACATATTGACGTCAGCCTGAATGCTGATTAGTTGTTAAAATTCATCTGTGTTTGGCCTTATCGAATTTTATCAAGGAAATAAATTTTTATCTGAAATACAGTCCCATGTTGTCAATTGCTAACAAACTGTTTTTAGCCATAAACCATACCTAAAACAAATCATTAATTTTTAAAAGTACTTTTCCCACGTTTTATTCAAGAAATGAAAGTCAAAAAACATTTTAAAATCAATTTTTAAAAATTCGGACTTTTAAGGGTTAATCATCAAGAAAACCGAATACGAGATGGTGTTGGATCTTGACGTTTGCGACCTCCATGAGTCCAGAAAATTCAGGTTTCGGATCACATCTGCATATGAACATAACACAAACACGGAATTTATTCAAAGAACAAACTTGGGTCTATGGTCTTTACACCAAAACTATAGATCTTTGTCTAAAATGTGGATCAAAACCCACAAAGGGAAGTTTTTCTGTCCTTCCGTGTGCTATGAATCTTAGCATGTGATATTTACGTCGAAATTATAGATTAGTGCAAAATTTTGAGCCAAATTTATTGACGGGGCAGAGGTACTATTCCAAAATATATTCATCCTTTCATATAAAATTCTTTTTATTATACGATGAATTTGAGCACCAAATGCACCAAAGTGTGTAAATAATCAAGAAAATCGAGCGAAGAACACTCCTATATTATTTTTATTTAAAATGTGCCCGAAAAATAAACTAGATGCAGAATCAGTAAAATATTTTCTGTATCAAGTCAACCATTCAACAATAGTTCTTTGAGTAGTGCATAAAATCATTCCGGTTTTCAGTTCAGAGAGCGGCAAACCTATATTATCAAACTGTATGCAAATGAATAAACCATTTCAAGCAAAGAACCGAAGTTCAACAATGGAACTGAAAAAAAATTAATTTACATGCTGTAGTTAAAATGCCTACTTTAGCGTGGGTGTGGAATCAGCGAAGCATTTTTTAATGATGAAAAGATAGGCAAAACTATCGTAATGCAAGTAATTTTGAGATAAAATTGCTGGTTCCTTAAAGAAATACGTGGAAAACATTTACGAAACTGTAATCTCTAATGTTTCCGCTTTCCACAAACGCCCAAATAGGCTTAAATCTGAAACCACACTGAAAAAGTGGAACGCTATTACTCAATTAAACGGAAACGCTTAACTTCCATTTAACAAAAGATCACATTTCATCGCTACTCTCCATTTCACCTGGACCTAGTTGTAAGGCGGGGCACGTTCCATTGTTTTGGTTTGTGTTTTTCTTCACCGTTCAAGCTAAATATGAGTTATCGATACAAGGACTTCCTGGCCGTTGTCGATTTCAAGAGATTCCTTAAATTAACGGTGGTGTCTGAATATTTATCCCTGTCTAGCATCTCGGTGACATATTTTTAATGCATGAGCTAGTATTGTATTTGGAACTAATGTGATCAGAATTATCGAACAAAGAGCTGAGATAAGAATCCGGTACTTTCAATGAGTTGTTTTTGGTTTGTATACACGAATTGAGAACACGCCCTTTAGTGGTGTATTTGAAAATGTTTCCTTGGGTAGCAGTCATTTCCTTGTAGACTCTATTACAGGTATTCTTACAAATAGAATTGATTGTTAAAAACTGATCTTACAAAGAAAAGTTTTAACAATGAATACTAAGACTTAATAATAGCTAATTTTTCACTTTTGTAGACTTTCCATGTAAATAATAAGATATAAAGTTTTATTTACTAATTGTTTGGCTATGAATTTTAAGATATGAGAATAAAGACAAAAGTTAAAAATAAACCAATAGGAGGGTTTTTCTCTCACGTTCTCGTATATTTCCTCAATACGGCACGTTTTGTGTTTACCTTCGTAGTATAATCAAGAGAACAGAATATACATTTTAAACCTCTTCTCCATGACCGATTAAACCCAAAAGTTGGTAGAGATCTACAATTTTGGTGTCAATGGCACACCCTAAATTTCAGCCCGTCTGTTTCTCATTCCGTTGTTGAATCAGCGTGCTCACAGAAAGACGTAATTTCAAAAAATGGACGGGATCCATATTATTCCCTGGTCCTTTCTGACATAGGAAGTTCTAAAAAGTGGGAAATTATCAACATTTCGAGGTTGAATTCTTGGCAATCATAAACTATTTATTTGTATACTTCGTCTACGAGTAAGTAAAACATTTTTTATAACTATTATAAACTTATAAAAAATATATGTACTTTACATATATTTAAAAGAAGCATTCCAAAAATCCTTGAAAGGAGGCCGCTGTTAAAGCTGATGCCGAAAATTTCATACAAAATGCCGAGAGGATCAGAAATGCAGCTGTAAAAGATTCACTGTAGATTCTAGTTATGCGTACCGAAAGAGAATGTTTAGTGTAGAGTGTATATTGAAATCAATTATTTGATATCACAGTCATATGTCGACTGCGTCTGTCGATGTATGTATGTATGACGACTGTGAAATTTAATTTCTCGTTGTCTTATGTTGTGATGTCTTTTTCATTATCCCCCGCAAGATAATGCAATGGATTGCTCTTTTAACCTATTAATGCCCAAGTCGCATTCTTTCAGTAATATTTTTATACTAATGTTACATATTGTGAAGTCAACTAAAAAATTACTAAACAAAATCCTGCCTAAAAATTTATGTTTTATTCCCCTTTTAGGGACGTAATGCAAAATGCAAAAAAAACTATCAAAATCTAAATTTATATGAATTTCCAAAAAAAGAAAACATATTCTTCTAATTGTATTTCATGATATATTTGTTACTAGCCGCCTTCGGCAACCAACGTGTTCGCCTGGAATATAATTTCAGTTGAATCTTGCATAATCTTATATTCATGGTTCTCTTACCAACGTAATTTTAGATTGTGGTAGATAATTAACCATTTATGTTCTATTAGTGAACTCGTACCTGTTCTATTCATTGTCTGTATAAATGTCCCTAATGGAGTCAAAGAACTGTGACCTCTAATTCCACGTTGTCGGCACTATCTTCACTTTCTTATTCCTCTTGTAAAATATGCATTTGATTTCAATATTAAAATGACGCAGCGCATTTTATGGCCAGGGGCTTGTTAGCTGGATTAAAACATGTTGGAAAAAGAATGAAAACATGGCAACCATAAAGTTTCAGATTATGTTTCTTAATATAAGCAAAGTAATATCTCGGAGAGCTTCGTTTACAGATTTAACAAAAATTTTGGTGAAATAAAATATGAAAGCAAAATGTATTAGGATATTATCTCAGATTACAGCAATGAAAGAGAAAGACGAAAATTTGTTTAAGCAATGAAAACGGTTTGAGTTGCGTTGCAGCAATGAAAAGTATTGTTGTAAATTATGCCAAAATATTTTTAAATATTTATTAAAATTCAAGAAAATATTGTACGACAACTTAATTGATAGCATTGAAAAGGTAAATTTTTGCACTTTCAGATGGTGTAAAAATGATATTTGTGCTGTAATGTTTTCGGAAGTCATTAAGATAAAACGGCAAAATTTCGCTTAATTTGTGATTAAAATTTTAAAAAAGGGATCCGAAGTGCACATTCCCACCTTCCAAAGTATGTTTATGCCAAATTTCGTAGCTGTAGGTGCAGTGGTCTGCTCTGTAGAGCGCCAACACACACACACAGACATTCTTCTTTATTATTAGTAGAGACATGCAAGTAAATTAATCCATAAATAATTGAACAAACTTACTCTTTTCTTCTTGTTATCAACTAAACCCTTGAAATCTACTGTCATTCACTGAATAAAAAAGAAAAGAACACTTGAAAATACTTTTTTGTCGAAATAATTAATTCCTGTGTATTTATGATGCATTTTAGAAGCTTCCCTGAGGAGAGACGCTCGGCATCGATGGGTTAATCGATAGGTTAATTGGCAACGAGTTTATGATTTGTAGTATATGGGCATGAATTAGTCCCATTATTTCCTGCATATTCAAACTAATATGTAGCAAATATCCGTACTTTTCCATAAACGGGAGCCCTTGACAAAGCTTGCCAAATCTTAACTGTAAGTCTTATGAATGACTCTTGGCGATAAATGTTGGCGTTAACGGAAAGCGCCAATATTCGTGCTTGGCAATGATTGGGAAAGACGCAGTGGTAAGGTCTCGGGTTGAGGCCGGAGGGATCCAGACTCGAAACCGATTCCATTGAAGATCCGCCGTGTATGCAAGCCTCAAATATCCTCCCGCCAGTGTGGTGCAACACAACCCAGCCTACCCTACTGGGTTTAAGGCATTAAAGAGTAGAAGGGGAAGAGAACTGACCAACAGCAGCAGGAGGACGCAAGGCCCACTCGCATTTATTAAAAATTTTACCTCATATATACATACTACACCCCGAAACACGGGGGAAAATTAAATAACATATATAAAAGTCTCACATTACAAAGGTTCACCCGGCCAAGGAGACAATACAAATAACAGCATATGGAGAGAAAGTTATTTACTAATAAAAATTTACCATGGCCGGGGAGAAACAAACAATACATTTATATATTTTTTATTATTTTACATATTATACATATTTTTATAGAAATTTTATATACTACTACCTGCTGGACAGGAAAGTAGTTTTTAAAGATGACCTCTAGAAATTGAAAGAGACTGCCACAAGCGTCGTCCACAGGGCTCTGTGGTGGCCCCTACTTTGTGGAATATTTATGTAAATAGAGTCCTAGACATAAACAGTGAAAAGGTTTTTTACAAGCATTTGCAGACGACCCTGCGCTTGTTACGGCCGGTGTGGTGCGGAAGTTTGGAGAGGGAGCTACCAACTCGGGTGTCGTCCTCGTTATCTGACCGAGGTTCAAAATTAGGAGGTCCGTCCCAACATAGCTCTCGTGTTACTTCAAAACGGGACGCTAATATATGAATAAACTTGACGATATTGGGGCCCAAGTAACAGAAAATAACCTGGATATTTTAGATTGTTACATTAGATGACCATTTTGGTATTGCTGCTCGCAACATGCGCCTGTCATCTGTAAATGTTAAATCATAAAAAGAGGTCACTAAAATCGCTGCGGAAATTTTTATAACTTAAAAACGGAGAATATCCGAAAAAACATGCTGACTCAGTATCTTTTTTATTTATATATTTATTTATTTGCTTTTATTTATTTTTTTAAAGATTTGTTTGATAGAAGAAAGTTTTACATTCGCTTTTTTATAACTATCATTCATCAGGCCGGAAATTATGCTTTGAAAGCATCTGACACTTGAATTTCGCAATAGCTTGTCGGCACGGGGTTTCCCTACTAGGTTAAGAAGGGTGTGGTGCTTGTGCCATGCATTCATCTATGCACAGTATGAAGAAATGCTAATGGAGACTGAGTTGTGTTCAGCAAGGAAATTCTATAGGTTGAATGAATATTCAGTAAATTCAATACTTATGAATGAATTCAGATAATTGCATCTCTTTTCTTCAAAGCTGTAATTTTTCCATCAGAATATTTTTCATCGACATCATAAAGGCATCCTGCAAGATTAAAGCTTTTGAATCTTACGACTATTATTAATTTAACATCAAATCTATTCGCTGTAACAGTTTTTGAGTTAAGGTAATTATTATTTAAGATGTGCACGGTTTTTCTTTTGACTAACCCAGCTGTATGCTTAACTGCTTAATTTGCTTTTTTCATTCTATATTGAAATTATGAAAATCCATTTTTAAAATTAAGAGGAATAACTGTCGAAAATTCAAACCGGTTTCCTATTTTTTACTGTAATTAATTTTTTGTAGATTGGAAACCATTACTTACCAATTCTGAGGAAATTGAAAATGAAGTAAACATAAATTAATCACGAAATGAGTTCTTGAGAAGAAATCATTTTCCTTCAAATTGGAAAAAATTTTCAGATTAAAAAATCTTCAAATTATTTTTTCGATAATTAAGTGGTAAAAAAGATAATAAGTTTAAAAACTTCTTGAACTATCTCGTAATTTAAGTACCATAATTTTATTTCAGTTTTCATCTACCTTTAAATTGCAATTTTATGCATATTCTAATTTTTCTATACTGAGGAACAATCATACGGTCCTATACTTAGTTTTCTGCTATAGAGGAATGTTTCAAAGGTTTTCCCATTTTTTAATTATTAAAGTGTGATAAACATTACCTTGATTCTTAGCAAGACCTTGTTCTTATTAAACTTTAAACTTAATTCTGATATCGTGCTGAAAAATGCACTTGATTGATTTCTAATCATTAAAGTATATAGATTTTACCTTGAACAACCTCGCTCATAATAAATTTTTGACCTTGTATAATAAAAACGAATAATAAAGATAAATGAAATAATAATAATGAATGATAAATGGAATAATAACAATGAAATAATGAATGATAAATGGAATAATAGCAATGAAATAATGAATGATAAATGGAATAATAACAATGAAATAATGAATGACAAAGGAATAATAAAGATAAATAAAATAATATCATCTCGCATCATTGAGTCGAGATGTAAAATATGCATGAGTCTGATTTTCAAAATCAGAAATCCAAAGAGAAAGAAATTAAGAAATGTTCGGATATTGTAACTTTTCGTCCTATAGAAAGATATATTAGCATAAAATTAATTTCTGAGTATATGAGGAGGATTGCAAAGCAAGTATACAGTTTCAACACGTAAAAGAATAATTTAGAGTATTGAATTTTCCATCTTAACGATTTGTTGTAAAAGGCATAAGGTTTTCACAGATATTTATAAGCGCTCAATATTCAACTCATAATCAAAATAATGGAAATACAACGAAAAATCACGAAAATCTTTATTAATGAGATGTTGGACCACCTTTTTCATGTAAAAGAGCCTGAATGAGCCTAGAAATGGAATCACACAAATCATGTACGGTTTTCAAGAGAATATTATAATACTGTTTCTTTATAGAGAAATTTGAAATTATCCCGAAGAGATTATGCTAGTGGTTATTAGCTCTGGGCTCTTTTCTCCAAACCAGGCTACAGAAGATCAATAATATTGAAGTTCTAGAAATGTAACGGCTAAGGGTGATTTAGGGCTTCTTCGTCTTCAATTTCTTCCAATCACTCCGAGACAAGCTGACTGATGGATAGGAGAATTATCATCCTGAAAAAAGGCATCTCCTGAAAGAAACAATGGTACAGAATGCACCTGGTTGGATGTCACTCCTAGTTACTCGCCCTTTGAGGGTGATAAAAGGATTAGCAAAAAGCCACATGATCGCTGCCCAAATCATGATAAAGCAACCTCCATGCTTCACAGCTGGGCGAAGGCAATCAGGATAATACAGTTGTGAACGCCTTCTCCAGATATACTAACGTTCTCATATAAGGAATAATATGAATGAAGATTCGTCAGATAATATTTATGCATCGTTCGACCAAAGTTTGCGGCATCACTTGAGACGACGCGTCTATGAATCTAAGACTTCAAGACGTTTTATACTCAAATAAATCAAAAGTGGCTTTAGAATTGCTTCTCTGCAATGGATTTTTTGTTTGTCCAGTTCTTTTCTATGGTTTCTGTATCACTAGAGACGACACGACACATCTATCATTGCGAAGAATTGCTACATTTGACTTTCAAATGTCAGAACTGATTTTGGAATATATTTATATGCCATGTATATGTTGCTTATGCAGTTATTTTCTAGCTGTAATCGTTGATACGGAAACATGAAGATGCTAGTTGAGTTCTGGTATCACTTTGACTGGGATTGTCTTCTTTCTGGATATCAAAATCCGTACCAACATTCACTCAGCTCTGCTTGAAAGATAAAGATTTTCTTATTGTGTGGTAGTCAATCATTACTTTTAATATCGTTGCTGGAGAAGCATACACTAATTAGACATTGCGATTACAGATGTGCCAACTAGACGTGCACCAAATATTTGCCTATGATGCTGACATTCTGCACTACAAAAAACAAAACTCAAAGCATACAATTTCATAACTGCGATAGAAGAATAAATATAGGCACTAAATGTACGAAAAAAATATATGTGGTTTCAAATGGGTATAATTAATATAAAATACTTTCATAAGCACCTCTATATATTGATAAATGTTCCCATTATTTTGATTCTCAAGAAAAACAGAGATACTCTAATGCGTTTCTGCTTACATTCTAGGTAAGACATCGGAATGAAGTCAGCACCAAGTACTTATCCATAAATGCTGATTTATAATCTTACAATTTCTTTTCTGTGACCATAGTGGGGGAACAGAAATAATCCCCCACCTCCATCCTTTTTCTTCATTTTGAGTTAGCGAAGCTTATGCAACAAATCTCAGTAACTATCTCTATATTTAAACCAGATGTCAAATTTGGCATCTTTTGGTTCACTATGTGTCTCGTATGATTACTTATGCGTTTTAAACATCAGTAAATTTTTTTCAACAACCAAAACAAATATAACGTCTTAAACGATCACTGTTTTTTAATGTTTTGAAACTATAAACTTCCAACTTAACGGTAAACATAATTAAGGAATCTTTTTAGACCATCGAATAAAAAATCGACCATAATGTCCCAAATTTGCATAAACATGCGATCTGTGAAATTACTAGTATGATATTCAGGTTCAATCTGTTTTTTATTGCTAAAGCATAAATACGATAAAAGACATGAACTAAAAGTGAGACTGATTTTTTCTTTTCCAAGATTTAGAAACCAGTTATTTTAGATAGATGGTGTCACCCCTAAGAATCGAAAGTTTATAGCAGCAATAATGGGAGATTCTTCTTCTTAGATAGTTATCTCATATGTTCTTCATTTTTGGTGACAGTTCTTTTACCTGAGCAGTATCAAAATCGAATTTCTTTTATTTTTGAATTGATGTTTGCGTAACCTGAAATATTTTATATGCCTTCCCATCAGTGAAAAAAAAAATATTTTTTCTTCTGTTTTCTTTACCACAATAACATTTTTGTTTTTAATATTCGCGAAAGCAACTAAAAATGCAAGCATCTTTATTCTTATTTTAGTAAAATTAAAAATTAACAAAAACTTGAGTAGTTTCTTGTCATCGCTATTTTTACTGCAGTATTTGTCATACGACCAATGTACTTTCTGATTTTATTTTCTCGATTTTCAAATGACCTAATCGCATTAGTCTTCAGACTAACCATAACAAGAAACCTCTGCCTTTAAATAAATTTTATTATAGCAATAAAATTTGATTAATCTATGTATTAAAAATAATTTGGCAAAACCTTCAAACAGTTCACCAGCCCCAACCACTCGACGGATTTCGACAATTTTTAATTCATATGAAAGCTTATAACGTCTAGATATGTCATCAAGGGTCGTCTTCCTCCCAGAACCCTTAATTTTCGAGAAATATTGCAAAATAAACGGAATATAATAACGGAGATTTATTTGCAAAATAGTACCGTGTTCCTGAGCTTCAAAAACTGGACTGATTTCGCCAATTTATTGCATAAGTTGTTTCAAGTAACTTACGAATCAGAATGTTCCGCTTTATTTTCGTAAGTTTAAAATAATATATTTTATTTGTATACAGTTCTGTTGCATTTCATTCCAATTTAATTTAACTTTAATAGCAGACGATTTTGTTAAGACAACTTTATAATTTGGTTTCAATAGCAGACGATTTTGTTAAAACATATCTATAAATATTATTATCTTTGTTTTTGTTAATATTTAATTTAAAATCAATAGCAAATGATTTTTTCCTTTCTAAATTTATTTTTATTAGATTGGCAACAAGAAAATTAGTTGTTAAAAAAACTTTTACGGAATGCAACGTTGTTAAATGAGAGAATGAGGTTGTTTCTGGAATAAACATTTTAATTTTGCAATGACTTTTTATTTTCATCAATAATCCCAATATTTCCATCAAAATGGCATGTCACAAATACTGTAAAATACCTGTTGTAGGTGATGGATACTGTTTATTTAGTACAATATCATACTTCGTGAGAAAGTTGTACAAAACATTACAACTAGATGGGGTTTATTGAAAGATTTTACAATATTAAAGGAATCTGTTGTCTACAAAGAATATAAAATCTGCTATGGTTTTATGGTCTGTTCCACTGATCTTCATGCAGTGTTTAAAACTGAAAAAAGTAGTGGTTGAGAGCTTCGAAGCAGCAAGGTAGCAGGGGAAGTGATGAGCAAAGTGGGTGCTGGCGGCGAGAGCGGCTACTGTTATTTAATTTAATGAGAAAACAATATTTTAAAACGGGAAACAAAATTATAATAGATGGGAAATATTTCCGGGTATACTCGAAATTTCGGACCAATGTATCCTCGGCCCTTATTTCCAATATTAGAATTACATCAAAATTAATATAAAAATATTTGAAAAACTCTTAAAATATGTAACAAGCAGGGAATTTTTAATAATATAAAAAATCGAATATATATGTAACATCATTCTAACCATGAGGTGCAAACACTCGATTTCAATAAAACAGGCAGTAGTGGCTCGAACCTCTCTTTATTCATTGTAAAGATGAAAATTCAGGTTGATTTAAGTAGATAACGTAATCATACTTCAAAATACAGCCATGGCCAGAATTGAAAAGGTAAAGCCCGAAGCTGCGCGTCTTAGCACGCAGGTTACATGTTTAAGAAAAAGGCAGTTAACAATGCGCAGAGAGTTTAAATACTTGGAAGACAGGGACTCCCCGGAAAAGACTCGTCGCTGGAGGTTAAAGTAGAAGTGCGGTTATTACGACTGAAATAGAAGTGATTAAAAGTGAAGTAGAATTAAAAATAATTAAAGAAGGGTAAAAAATTAAATCATTACATATATATATATATACAGGGTGAATCAAAAAGAAGGAACAGATATAAAATATTTATTTCTAATGAACGGCAATAGATAGAGAGACACATACGATACATCATTGGATAGAGGAAAGTTCAAATATTTATTTCATGCATTAGGATAATCCCGGTAAAATCGGACATGTTCCAATACTGGTTGTTTCTAAAATTCAAAAAAATCGGGATGATTTTATCTTCATGTAAGACGGTGCTCCACCTCACTTCCACCACGAGGAACAGCAGTATCTATCTATGTGACATCATTCTTACCCCTAGTGATTTTCACCTGTGGGGTACATAAGACAGCGTGTTTGTTCCTCTTATGCCTGCTATTCTTCAAGACCTGCGAGTTCAAATTGTCACTGCAGCGAGTTCAATAACTAGGGACCAGTTACTTCGTCAAAGATACGTTTGTCGCATACCAAATGGAGCTCTTGTTGAAAGTATTAAATAAAACTTAAAACTTTCCTCTATCCAGTGATGTATCGTATGTGTTTCTATCTACTGTCGTTCATTAGAAATAAATATTTTGAATCTGACCCTTCTTTTTGAATCACCCTGTATATATTTTTTAGTTACTGTTGGGAATAAAATGCGAAATGTAATAAATGGCAAATAAGGAACTTTTAAAACATCTTAAGGGTAAAAATTTGGTAAACAAATCACTAAACAATTCCATCATATTTTAACATGTAAGATAATATGCCTATCAAAGTGTAAATACCTTATTCTAGATAAAATATTTCAGTTTTAGCAATCAGAAATGCTGTTTTGAGCTTTTTCGTAACCTTTTATTATTTAAATTCCATTTATCTTCAGTTTTCAGTTAATTCATTCTACATAATTTTTATAAGTTACAGAAGATTTTAACGGATAATCCACTCGTTCTCATCACTTATTTCTACATAAAAATGAAGCTGTTACTCATAATGTAATGAAATTCGTTAAAAGGATACCTTGGTGTATGAGAAGCATGGTGATACTCCAAAATATATGAGAAGTGGTCACAATTAGCATCACTGCATGCCAAAAAATACTCCCCATGTTGATGTATTGATGGCTGGTTATCTTCTTCAAGAATCACGTCGTCAATTTTTTGCCCAATGCTGTCTAACTTCCGAAAAGTTTGTGTCTTGATGCGACAGACTTTCTCCATTAGTACGCCTTACAAAATAATGCATAAGTTCCCATATATCTCATACACTAAAGTATTTTTTCAGTTAATTTTATTGTATTATTACTAAAAGTTTAACTTTTGTAACAAAAATAAGGATCTGAGGGCTTATTGCACCATATACAGTGTTTAACTCTCTTTGAACTGAATTTTCTCTTCCCATTTTAATGTTTCTTCCCTTTTTCTTTTCAGATCTTGGTTCCCTTCTTCCTTCTCCTGGCTTTAGTAAGGAGTCAAACCCATCAACACAGAAGCTACGATTGGAGAACTTCAGGCAGAATTCAAGAATGGCCAAAATTCAGTTCCCTCTCGTCATTTGAGCACCAAGCAGCCACCGAAAGCTATCCTGTAAAGGAGGATTTCAGGCGATATCCCGAGCCTTCTCCGTTCCTCGATAGTTCCTTCTCTTCTGACTTCCAAAATGTACCTTACGTTGATCAAAGCATCTCTGTTTCCTACGACAGTTATGGCGAAGAACCTCGTCAGCAACTGAATATGACAACAGCAAGAATCGGTGGATTTGCTGGCTCAGGTGACACAAGAGGATACGGTGCCTACGATTTCCCTAAGAACCACCATCCAGAACCTTTGGATCATCCAGAACCCGAACCATATGATGAGATTCCATCAGGACATCCACACATGCATCGTGAGTTGTCGGATCTTCTGAGGATTAACAGAAATCACCATTCAGGACATCCTGATCCTATGTTTATGCACCCGCTGCCACCCCCACTGTAATGGAAAGTCTGTCCAGTTGGTTGCCAAAGTTACTCACAAAAGCCAATTTAAAGACACCATTTACAAATGTTAGTTGTCATTTATGTAAATGTGGAATCATCAGTTAGTATTTGCACCATGCCTTTTACAGAATAATTTTGAACCATTCATTCTCCCTTTTATAAGTATAGGTAACAAATACATAAGAATCCTCTTTACGAATATGTAATAATTTTTTTTAAGAATGCGTAAGAATCTTCTTTAAGAATGCATAAGAATCTATTTTATTATGTAAAAAAAATAAAGAACAAGAATCACTAAGACAAGAGTGTTAAAATGCGTAAAGTGTGGTTTCTAATGTTTTGGGCTTCGTTCTGAATAAAAGACATTGTGTGAATAATGGTATAAGAGAAAATTTATAGATACATTTTGTATTATTTCAAATATCCCATATACATTCGTATATCTCTGCGGTTACGCGTTCTTATTCAAATAGAATATTACCTTCTACCTCCTAAGCTGTTTCACTTGAATTAATGCAAATTGTTGAATAATTAACTGTTTTATGTTTTAAGAAGAAATGGAACTTGGGTAATTCGAACGTTTATCGTCGGTAATTCAATTTTTTCTTCGGTTCTTTGAATTACCTATCAACATAAGATTGAAATATAATTTAAATTTATTTTGGTTAATTCTTAGAAAAGATGAAAAAATTGTAAAATATCGTTTTCGTGATCTGTATCCTCCTCAATTGCCATAAGTGAATAATTTTATAAGGCCCTTAATTCACTCACGGACTTTACTTCTGTACGAAATATTTAATCAAAAAAGTGATAGAAAATTGTGTATCTTAAAAGTCATTGAGCATTTTAGATGTGAATTTTATAGTTTATTTTGAAGTTTTATATATCAATTATTGAATCCAAAGTTGTGTATTCTGCTTGTTTATTTATTATTTATAGAAATTTCAAAAGATTGCATATTTATTGAAATTTCAACAAAATACTTATTTATTGAAATTACAATTTTTTAAAATTATTAAACATTTTTAATTATAATTATTATTACTTTAATTATAAAATTGATTATTATAAATAAAAATAAATCTTTTCTGCCATGTTTACTTTAAAAATTGACATTTTTTTGCTGTACTTATTTTTAGACCTATCTTTTTGTAATTCAAATTTAATTAAATTATTTTTGAATTTTTGTTATAATCCCGTCAGCTTCGAGTTAGCCAAGTTCCATTGTGTAAAGAATTTTTCTTCAAATGTTACAAAAGTAATCTTTTATTAGCAGTAGTTTTGCTAAAAACGGTGCTTTATTTTATAACTACTGAAATCTAAATTCGTAGTTGTTTATTTGTTATTAAATGTAAAATAAAAAAAATTACATTGCTATAATTCCAGAGATTCCATTTAAAATCGTGCTTAGTTTGTAGAATATAATATTGGAGTTATAGTACTACCGTTCTGGATTTGTTTTCCCATGTTTTGTCTCAACATTCAATGCATATTTATCGTACCAATGTTGAAAAGTATTGTTATTATATATGTTTATTTATAAAGAAATTTTTAATAATCCATTTACATTTGCAGCTCCAGTTATTATTTGCTAAATAAATATTGCATTTTATTTTAGAGAAATTCTGTTTTATTTAGCGTAATTTCTCTTATACACAGGAGTCATACACATTTTCACAATATCAGTATTTAGCTGAGCTTCTAATGCAGTTTAGACATTACAATTTAGAAATGTCTTTTATACGGGAATACCCCCGAAGCTACGAGATAAGGGAAACTGATGAATAACGAGCTCATCTGGTGTCTAACTTTGCAAATACATCGTAATTTTAATTAATTAGAGGCAAAGGCTAGGAAAACAGATCTTTGAAAGAAAATCATGTTATATAGAATGTAGCTTTCATACATACCGATACAAAATAATACATATTAAAATAATAGTAATACACAGAACGAGATTCTTTCTATGTCCGTGGCTTCATAAAATAGCAAAAAAAACTCTTAAGATTTTTTTCTCAAGTAAGTTTCTTTCTTGAGAAAAAAAAATACTAATATTATTTTTTTCACTGCTTACCTTGTTGATAGAATATGATCATCATTAGATTATATTACCCCAGAAGTGTATAACCCTTCTTAAAACAGCTGAGACCCTCTGTCAAGCTTGCAATAGACATTTATTTTCTGGTTGATCTCGGCTTCAGATGTTTGCTCACGGATTTCTAAAAGTTCATCGAATATCAATTCGTTTCTATGTGAGTCCAATAGCTCATTGAAGCCATTACTATCAGCTTCCAAATAAAATTGCTTGCCAGGATTGACACTTTCTTCTATTACATTAGCGATTTGATCGGTTCCAGGTATTGCTTCCGGCTCATTTTTGAAAAAGATTTGACAGTTTTTTTTTATTTCTATTATTTGATTCTATTTCTGAATTTTGCATTTGTTTAATTTTCTAAAATGGGAAATATTCGAGGCGGTAGAAGAAAAATAAGGAACAGATTAACTTCAGGTTCGCGTATATCGCCGAAAAGAAACCAGAAATCTCGTTTATAGATTTGAAAAGTTTCATTAAACAACTCACTTCTGGTTAATTTTATATCTGATAGAATAAGAATTAAGAAATATAGCCAATATTAACATATGCTTTCACCACTGTTACAATACTTATCTTTCTATCTAGGTTCAAAATAAATTTAATAAAAAAACAAATCTTAAAAACACATTTTTATTAGTGTTCCAAAAAAAATATTTTTTTTATTTTAATTCTTGCTTAGTTTTTATTTTATAATTCAATATTTTGAATATTATGAAACTTCAGAATCAATTATATCTCAAATTCACTACCAGGTGGCGCGACTATTATGGAATAAAAATTCAATCAAATCAATCGATTATCTGATAGTTAATCTCATAAAAATACAAAAATAGTGTGTCGTTATCGAGAACACACAAGTGTTCAAACTTTTAAAACTCTGATACGTCAGGTAGAAAGAAATCGAATATTAAATTCTAACATTACAAAGATGAAACAGTTCGAGTTAATTAAAAGTATCATTATGAAATACACCAAAAGTTAGAGAGACCAGTGCTACATTTTTTTATACCTAGGTGGCACATTTAGAGGAAGAACGGATTATTTAATTAACCCTCGCATTCTCCACCATGCAAATCGTCATAAAGGATCATTCACAAAAACTTATAATAGAATTTAGAACTTAATATAAGTAACATTAACTAAATAATGCAAACAGTAATAACAATTCATAATTCCACTTCAATCAATAATTACAATAGCATTACAGAAAGAAAGTTACTGTGAACACAGAACAGGTCTGTCATTCAATTTGCATTTATAGGTTCGTTTGCTTTTAGTTATTCCTTTTGAAACAATAAGATTGTTTTTATAAACAGATTAATAACTTATCTGAACAACACTTTCATTCATATTGATGAAAGGAAACATTTAATTGTAATTTTTTCTTTCCAATCCATATCAAAACTGGGACATAAGCTACAATTCTGCGATGAATCTTGAAGCTGAAATTCTCTTGTTCTTTATAAATGATAATATGAAATCATATGTACAGTGATTCTGATAGCAGGTGCTGATTTATTCAATGATTTCCTCGTTGTTAACAAATAAGTACAGTAAAGCACCGTTTATATGCTCTCATCTATACGTCGTTTCATCACAGTCCCGATTCATTTTAATGATAAAGCGCTTTGTTTATATGACTCAAAGCTTCGGTTATGCGTCGTTTTCCCCCTTCTAAAATGTGAATATCTCCTCATTTCTAGTATGTGAACTGTGATGAAGATATCATGACTTCGAAATTATTCCCAATTGATGAATCAATCGAAGACAAATTGTCTGGTGCTAATTTCAGCGACAGGTGAAGAAGTTATTCCAGCTTTCTTTAAAGACACAAAGGAATCCAATGAAAAGATTCTTATCTCTTTTCTCTTTTGTAAAAAAACTTATCTCTTTTATAAAAAGAATAATGAAAAAACATCCAATGAACTTAATTCAATTCATAATGCTGTACTTAATACTCAGAGACAATCAGTACGTCAGACGACGGACAAAGAATATCTTAATTAAATGCCTACCTGCATGCACATAAATCGCATAGGATATGTATAATTAGTTCTCAAGAATTTCAGTAAAGGTCTGATTTTTCTCGCTTTTATGATAAATGTTTAATTTTAAAATTTAATTATTGAGTTCCATACTATGTAGTAATATACTGGTAATATCTTTATTGTTTTTAAATGAATTTGCATTAGTAGCCTTCAATTTGTAATAATCAAAGTTGCTTTGTAAAATTTCGATTATACATCTTTTCATTTACATGTCGTTTTACGTCGGTCCCTCGAAAGACGTTATAAACGGTGCTTTACTGTATGATGTTTTCAAAGCTTTACACAAATACTGCCATGTAATATCTAAAAGTAGAATTGAAAAATTGTGTCATTCTATTAAGTTTAAAATTAAACATAATCACAAGGGTTTCCGATAAAACACATTTTTTTTTCAAAATTCGATTCGGCTCACTGCGCAAATGTTGCCACTCTATGCAAAAAGATTTTTTTCGTCAATGCTTTGAAATGCCGCAAGTGAATTGAAATTTCGACTTCGTGAGAGTCAGAAACAACGACACACAGAGAAATTAAAAACCTCTAATAAACGAGTCTAATAGGCAAAAACGCATTAATTATATGGTGCATGTGTTAATAAGCGGTGCATGGGTTTTCAATGTCTAAGAGAGAGCCCACTCAACCCAAAGGGTTTATTAGCAGAATTTGGCTCTCCGGGGAGCAGAATTCATTAATCCTTTCAAAAGAAATAACGCAAAATATAGCATATCTATATCAAATAAAAAAAAAGTCCAGTGGGTTTAAAAGGAAGCTTTTCAAGACTATTTCGTTGCTAATAAGAGATTTAGGCCCATTGAAGATCAAGGCTATTTTACCAAATTTGAGTTATTGTTTGAGCTAGAGTTATTTGTCACTCCAACAGAGCAGTAACTAGGGACTTATGCTCAATTATTATAAGCATATGATCCAAAGAAAATACATGTCTAATAAAATAATTGAAAAGTAAAAAAAAACGAAAAAATAATTTGTTCTTTGATTATTGCCTTATAATTGGGCAAATCGGCACCTTTTTTATATTTAAAATTATAATTTAATAAAAATTTCATTGAATATTAAAATAAATTCAGTATAGTAAATTTTTCGGCGGGAGTCCTTGGATCAACGGCACTCCTGGGCTACAGCCCAATCATCACATTGGATAAAACGGGCCTGCTAACGATAATGATCGGTAGCAGCTGTTACATGAAATGCCTACTCTTGGAAATCTTCAGATGTAAACAGAATCGCTTATCCAGGCCTTCTAAATCGGCCAATATAACTTAGAACCCACAAAGCGGAGGTGACCTCAAAAAGAAAACTTTGTAACAACTCCTAAAAACTACGTGGAAAAATTAAGGAACATGAAAATATAATTTCAGAATACACTTTCTTTATGTAACTTAACCGACGGTCATAACTTTAAAGGTTGATGGAACTCTCCAAAGGAATTAACTTTCACAATACGGTGTGGGGTCGGAAAGCAAACAGGGAGCCGCGAGAAGACGTTTTCTCTGGATTATTTACAACCACTTAATTGGCGCCTATCTTTTGCCAGACCGTGTAACGGCCAGATGCCAGGTGTGTTTTTGCCTGACATTGGTTTATACACACCAATACCTTGTGAAAGTATTATCAGAGGTCATTTTAGTCATTCAAAAAGAACTTTGTCATAAAGCTTACCTTAATGATAGTAGAAGGTTGGTTAAGTATGGACTTGAAGAAAATGTCTCTACTTATTTCGACTGACGTGCACTTACACCTGACTTGCACAAAGAGTGTGTTTTCAAAACTCATAATTATGAGCAACAAATTAACTACTTTGTTCCGGTTACATTATTGCTTATGACGTTTGGAGGTGAAGCAAGTTTAAAAATAAAACTATTTAGAATTTAATTTGCATCTTTTTATTAAAATATGCTAACATAAACATTTTTGCTTCATCCGATCAGAATAATAAGCAGGTAACAATTTAAAGACGTTACAATGAATTAAAAAATTGGTTTAAAAAGTATAAAATAAAACTTTTAAATTACAAACATTTTTAAATTTCCTAATTAATGAAGTATTGGAATTATTGTATATAAATTACAATTCTTTATGTTAAAAATACAAATTATTTAAACTGGAATTTGACACGGAAAGATACAATTAATTTAATTTGGAATTTTTTGCTAGAAAATAACAAATCTTTGAATTTGAATTTCCATAACAATTAATTTAATTCAGATTTGTTGAGACAAAACAATAAAAATAACTAAGTTGGCATCTAACAAAAAAACCCCAACAAATTATTGCAAGTTGCTCGATGAAAAAAGTAATCGGAATAAATAACGAACAGTAAAATGTGACAGTGTTAAGTTTTATTTTTTGAAGTTTTTGTTGTTGATTTATTAAACCTGCTTTTCTGTTTTTCATCTTTTACTCAGTATCAAATGATGCAATAAACCTTCTTGGTTAAAGAAATTCTTATCTGACATCCATTACTTTTTTTTTTTTCACGCGCTCAAAATTCTAATCCACTCCCGTTTTCCAAAAAATTGTCTTGAAACATAGAGTGAGATAAAATTTTTTGTCAAGTATCTTTTCAGATAGACTTAGGAAATAATTAACAAATTTTACTCGTTATTGTTTATTAAGTTAACTTTTTTGTTTTAGGATTACAAATGTTACTTAGGAAGAATTTATCGTAAAAAAAAAATCAGTGACAATTAGTAAACTAAAATGACATTCAATTATAAAGGATTTTGGTTAAAATTTATTGTTGAAAATTTCCGCCATTCAGTTACATCTAGATTTTTCATAACTTTAATCCTGCGGTTCTCCGTCGTTGAAACATGAATTAAAGGAAAAAAATAAATCTAGAAAATCATTTTCAAAAAATTTTTATTTTGATATCTGATATGTCATGAAAATGCTTATTTTCTTTATAAAAGTAATATTTTCTTGATACACTAGAGAGTTCAAGAAGTGTTATATTACTTAATTCTTTTTTCTTGTGGAATATTAGAAGAAAAATTGCATTTTCGTTCATCAGAAAGGAAGTAATTTTGTTCAACTTAAAAAGTTGGACTAACGGAAAATAACTTTTTTAATCATAGCGTTTAAATGAAATAACTCTTTTTTAATAATTAAATGCAAATTAAAGAAAAGATCCATGATAGCTTTAGAATCATTTGTATTTGTTATAGATTTTCTGATTAAATTGCTAGGAGCTTTAAAATAGACCTATTGTAACTCAAAACAGAACATTTTATAATAAATCAATCCTCATTATTGTATTCTTCAGATACTGTAACCATTAAAATACTGCAAAATGAGTATATTTGAATCCAATATATAAATTAGATACTGTACTGAAGTACATTTTATTGTTTGAGAGACCTTAGTTTAGAGTACTAATTATGTTTTCATATAGTTTTATTTTAAAAGCTGTTGTTTATTCATTTCAGTACATAATGTAAATCATATTCATAACAATGAGTACAGGCTGTGAAGTTAGTTAAATGGTTTAATGATTTCCAATTTTAGTTGGATAAAGATATCTGGAAGCTCTTTTACAAAACGAATACGTTTTTTAAATATCTATAATTTTTTGTAATCTTAGTATCATGAAAAGATTGCAGTCTTACTTTTGTTTCAAAACTTACTTTTCCACTTTTGTAACGCTACTTAAAATTCTTAACATTTAGAAAAACTACTTAAAACCCAACATTGTGAAAAGGTTACGTTCAATTTTGATAAGAAGCTCTCATTTAAAATCTCAGAATACAGTTTATTATTTAGAATCTTTAGAACAATATTGGTCTCAAAATATCGATACAGTTGCTGGTAATTTTTTAAATTAAAAAAATTCTGTTTTGTTTTCAAAACAGGACGTGTAGCTTCTATCAGGCGTTAATCTAACTAGACAAAAAACTAAAGCAAACTTGGATCAGAATCAAATGAATGGATGATTTATCAGCGCTAAGTTTTCCTTTCTTTACAAATTACTAGTAACATCACGAAATTTCTTTTAGAGAAATCCTCGTTAGGTAGTACAACATAATTAAGGCATTTCTGTTGTTCTCAGATGCACTGACAATACACCTGTAAATTGGTTTCCTATAATTAGCGGGACAGCAACTGCCAACCTTTTATCTTTTGTCCTTTGAGGTGTATTGAAATCAACGCGTGTGAAGAACCGTTTCAATTTTCTTAACACTCTAGTCTATCTTACTCACATTTAGTATTGCAATTCGTGTTTAAAAGGAACACTAAACGCCTCTTTTTAGCTCATGAATCCGAAATGATTTCTAGAATTACTAATGGTAATGAGAACTGGATCACTCTCATTATGTTCTCCTGAGGTCTAATTCTAGAACTCTTCAATCCATCTTTCACATTTTTCTTTACTTACGCACAGATCATGCGGAAAACAAATGAGAATTACCTGGAATTGATGATTAACGGTTTTGTTTATAATGGCCACTTAGTAGAAAGCACTGAAAAATGAATTACTAAAGGATTTCTTCACCACATTTTCTATGTTGATGAAATAAAGCGTTAAGTAATAGGTTTTTTTGTAAGACAAAATTACATTCATTAATCAGACAAATCTGAAAAATATTTAATAAGAGGCTGAAAGGTTCTTATAAAAAAAAACCTATTGACTTGTATTCGTTAATAGGACACAAAGCAAAGAGGATATTAGATAAAAAAAGTAATGCCATTTAAAATATAGAAAACAATTCTTGAACACTTTGGAAGCTACTAGAAGACTATTGATTTGCAGTGTGACTGAAACCGTTTCAATTTTAACTCTATTCTCTTTTGCTCTTGGTATTACAATTGAGTGGTAATTTAATGTAATGGTCCTTAATCGATACCTGAAGTGTAATTAAAGAAGTAGAGTTTTTTAAAGTGCTTAATTGATGAAATTAGGTTATTTCCCAAGAGCCAATAAATTATATTCATTAATTTGGTAAAAAAATTAATAGAGTAAAAGAAATGGTTTTACGAAAATGAATGATACCATTGATTTTATTCGTTTTCAGAAAAAATCAGGACCATCAGAGTGTATAAAACACCGTATTCAAAGAGTTATAAAGAGTTCATGCAATATACAGGCAGTTCAAATAATTATATGATTATATGTTGTAACAAGAACATATTTTGTTTGTACTTACATTAATTCCTCAAAGAAAAACCTTAGTGAACGATCTCTTGTCTCTTTTACTTATGAAATCATTTAATAATATTGATTTTTTTGGATATTTTAGAAAATATATGCCTAAATATTTCAATAATATTTTCTATTTTCAAATTATTAACTTCTTTACGTGGATAATTTTGTTTTATTTTAAAATATTTTCTCTCTATTTTGAAATTAAAATGTTGTGATATATAGCAGTGGCGATGGGGTGTGAGCTAATGGGCTGCAGCCCCCCCCAGAGCTAAATCTGAATTCTTTATTTTATTTAAAATCACTTACTTTGTTTTTTGTTACCCTCTCTTAAAACACACTTGTGACTTATTTTCCTGTCTCGAGCCAGATGAAAAATTCTCCCACTTTTCCACTTTGTAGTCATATCACATGTTATTGCTGACGCGGTCGAAAACAATTTTGGCTAGTTATTTCATTGTGTTTTTATGATTATCAAGAAATTTCTTGAGTGTTCTCTTTGTTATTATATTGTAGTGGGAAAGTCTGTAAGTTTAAATTTTTAGTTTACATAAGCCATGAGGCGCATTCGTCACGCGCGATATATAATTTTATAACATACACCCAGACCTAAATCCTGGATTCTCTACTGATATAGGAAGAATTTTATTTTTTTTCAAGCAGAAAATTTTCATTTCGTTACTTTCTCTATTGTAATTAAAACGTTTACCTAGTTTTGTAGCAAAGAGAAATGAAACAAAATTATTCCTCTTAATTCTTCAATTGGAAATTTTGGGCTATTTTTTAAATAAATCCATATGTTACTTTGTTCTTCATTCTCTCTATTTTTGGAAAATTGAAGTCTTCGATTTCAATAAAATCTGGAACAGTTTGATGAAGGAATACATGGGAACAAGCGTTTTACTTTGGAAAATATAAGTTGTCTTGCTCTCATTACATTTATTTTCTACATTTGTGATTGAAATGTTCAGTTGGTTTTGCTAAAATATAACAGTATGCATTTCTTCTTTTGGAAAGTCTTGGCAATTTTCATTTTACAAAAATAGATGTTTCTACGTTCTTTATTTTCTACTTTTCCTGTTTAGAAACAATAAATCGTTTTGGAATAAAATTAACTTTTTTATTTACTGCCATAAATTCTATTTCATAGCAAGTCATAATTTAAGAAAAACCCAGGTTAAAAGTAAGCACAAATTACATGTCTTCACGTGTAGTGGTTAAATCGATCAGACAGAGGAAGAATTTTATAGTGAATGTCAAGTTATTTTTAGACTAAAAGGAAGGCATATAACACTATAATTTTCTAAAAAATTAAGATTGGTTTTCTTCTATCTTGAGAACGTAGTCCAGAGGAGAGTACTAAAAAATAAACAGGTCCAATTGGAGTTCGCGCAATCATTTGAAGCACTTCGAATTCAGGCGAGCTTCAAAAAAATTGGACGAAGAACAAGACGAAGGCAATAAATAAGTATCCTTGTTCATTTAAATTGTTATTATATCTACCACCTTTGGACGACCAGACAAAGGTGGTTAGATCTTCAATAAAAATAATGACAGTGGATTATTTTTCTGGGATTTTAAAAAATACCTAAATTATTCAGACCTACTAAGTTTAGATCTTGGAACTTTAGGCCTTTTATTTTTAGACCTTTGAATTTGACTGTTTGAAGATGCCAGAACAGATTTGGTTAAAGAAAGTATTTATTTATGTAATTAAAGCTGCCTTGTGTAAAGAAACTTCAAC